>JAODOY010050826.1:0-18690 GCA_025399855.1 Forbesichthys papilliferus | reverse complement strand
GGGTGACACAGATTCTGAGGGAGCACCCTATGGCATCGACTGGATTTCTATATTATCAATAATGTAGTTATCCGATTTATCGGAAAAATAATCGATTAATCGGAAAAATAATAGATAGATTAATCGACCAAAAAAATTATCGTTTGGTACATCACTAGTGGGCAGTACGAACATGATAGGCATACTTCTCTGGTCAACATGGCTGATCCCAAAATAACGCCAAAACCATATTGCATTTTTCTTTGTCACCAATTCGGCCTCTGCCTGCTCGTTGGCATCCATATTCAAAATACTTATCTAGGCGTATATTGTTATCAAACTTCAAGCAAGCTGATCACGCAGTTCAATAACACGTGGTTGAAAACAGGTGATTGCTCTCGATACATTTGCATATAGGCCTAGTGAATCTGCCTCGTCGTCATTCTGAATTCTGCGGAAACACTAAAGTAAAAAAAACTAAAGTATACTTTATGCACTACCAACAAGGTAATAAACCCAGAATTAAGTTATGGCCGGCTGCCAGACCTATTGTCTTCTATTTCTGTTAAGGAGACAAAAATAGCTAACCTACGAGCCAGCTTTACACAATGTCAATGGAGAGCTGCTTTTTTCCTGGTTGCCGTGGTTTTTAGGGTAGTAGTACTATAACACCTTGCACTCTTTCTCAAGGCAGGGAAGCCTGTGTATTGACAGACATCTTATTTGTCATCTTTATTACTATATGTATTGGAATGTCTTGCCCTTGCACTTATGTAATAATAATAATAATAATAATATATATACACTGTATATGTGTAATGTGCACAGGTATTATTATTATTTATAAATAGCAGGCTTTTGCGGTTACAAAATCACACAAGGCTAGATCACAGTTTCTATTGAAATGCAATTAATTGTGCAGCCCTAGGTGTTAGCATACAGTAGACTTATAGGTGGTTAGCCTAAGCTCTCTGGGCTATATGATAGTTGGGGATTGTGATATCATTAGGATGCGTCCTAGTTTGGCTATAGAGATATAGAGACCAAAACCGTTTTTAATTAAAACATTTTAAAACTGTAACAGGCTGTAAACAGGATATGTTTGATGGAAATTTTGATATTTTAACATTGAAGTCTATGGCCTCTTTCACTGCACTCTCCACACGGACATGATTGGTCATTACTCTGACTACAAATCTGGAAGCTTCCGATACCAAAATATTGTGCCCCTGAAGATTCTGCATTTATAAATACAGAATATCTGTTTTTAGAGATTAATCATGAATAACAGCAAAACTGGCATTTATTAGATTTCCTTAGTGATGAAATTAAACTGTAATTGGCTAGGGTCACTTATTCTGCAATGTATATATTACGTTAGACAGTTGACTTAAATCCTGGGGTTGGCTAAGCTGTAAGCCATCACCCCCACCAACTGGTTTATGCAACCCATTCCAACCCTGTACAAATGTCTACCGTTTGATACTGAGCAGCACATTTACAGTAGAGTTGAGGCTAAATAGAGATATAAAAATGAACCCCCCTTTGGGAAGATGAGGTCAAATTCTACAAATCAAATGATTTATTTGGCAGTGCAAGAGCTAAACATCTCTACAGTCAGTTTACATCAATGCAGTGATTCAGAGGCCTTCATGACCAAAAGCTGAAACCTGACAGATCTGTCCATTTACCCACGAGTAGTGTCAGATTTATATTTGGTTACTGAAATAGTTTTTTTTTATATTAAGGCTATTAGGGTATTTTTAACTCTGGATCAAACTGATACTGTGTAAAATGAAATATAGCTAAAACAATGTTTTCCCCCCAGCCTGTAAAATTTGCCATAATATGCCATTCCTAATTGATTCCTAATCACACGTAGTAAAAATAATAATAAACTAGAATTAATTTTATTAAAGGTTTCAGGCTTTATAATAGCAAAAGGCAGGTAAAATATTATAATCCCATATACTTTCTGACAAATTCAGCAAATATCTCCTCACTAGCTGAAAAATGTGCATGCTCTGTAAACAAACCCAGTGCTCCTACACAGCCCAGGCTCTGTAAATAGCAACAAAAACAGTGCGCAGACCATATGCATGCCCAATATGGGGAGCGGAGCTTAGTTGTATTTGTGTTGATTCTAAAATATCAACAGTTGTTTTTCCGGCAGCTTACCTCACCTTTAAGGATAGATAAACCCTTAAAGGTGCAGTGTGAGGATAGGAACACGTAACATGTTGCATCAGTCACATGCAGTGCCAGTCACTGTACACATTAACACACCAAAGTTAGGTTCTTTTTCAGTCTCCAATACTAATGCTCCAGTCTAACTCCTGTCCATCACACAGCTGCCTGCTGCTGCAGCCTCCCGAGGAGCCTTCATGCAGTGCGTGCGTTGGGGTGTGTGGTGCCCATTCCAGGAGTCTCTCGACTGTAAAGGAGATGAAATACAACTCTCGCTGCTAGGAGGTGCAATGCCAAACCCTCATGGAGTCACGGTCTACAGCACTGAGACATCCGTCGACGCGCTTGCATCAACCCGGGCTAAGAACACGGCCAAGCTACCACAGCAGTTGGTGAGATGACGCAACATGTTTTCTACAGAGCCGTGTAATGTGTAACATGTCTACTTTCACCAGCTCCATATTTGTCTGTCCACGACAGCTCAGCTGTCACAGGCCAGATGTTCAGCTAAATATCATTCTGTATCTATTTTGCCATGATAGTGTGTGTGTTAAAATGTTCTACTGTACCTTTTAAAGAATGCAGGTTCTTTAAAGATACACTCATTTATTCAGTTCCCAAAACCCCATATTTCCTCAGCAGCTCACAAAGTCAGATTGCAGGGGAGAGGGCTAGATCAGGTGTGACCACATGATCACTGTGGGGGGAGGAGTAGAAAAGCTGTGAACCAATCAGCCATCAGATTTTTGCCAAAGAACGGTTTCAGTCACAAGTGTACAATTGCATTCCATACTTGAGCTTACAACATTAACAACAAGTTATACTGTATACTGTATGTCATGTCAACTTACCTTTTGCCCTTTTGCGTAGGGTGGGGAGGCAAAGGATATGGTCCAGTTCTATCTATGGTCTAGTCTGGAGGGAAAGGCCTCCAGCCCAAAGGCATCTCTGAGGAGCAAACAGGAAAAGATGTCACCTTTATCACCCTCACAGGGTAAATATTAGATTGCGCTGTGTTCTATGCTGCCTCAGGATCAATGCCCTTTAACAGCAACAACGCTACAGACTGTGTATTTGTTTTCTGACTGAGTGTTTTTCCCCTCTACTCTAATCAGACATGATGCTAAATGTTGCATTTGATATTGAAGTTGGCAGCTGTGTTTTAGGACAAAACAGGTGTTATTTTAAGCAGGCAACAGGGTGGTATGTTCTTGGTGGTGTTTGCACATAGTTACACCCAAGCTCCACAGCTCTAAGCAACAGCCATTGTATCGAGCTTGGCCACTTAATAATATGGTCGCCACCTCTTCTATGCTATCTGTATGGCAACATCTGCCTTCTGAATGATTAGCATTCTCTATGAATTCGGTCTGGGGGGACAAAGAGGAGGGAATATCTGGTAAAGACTCTGGACTGTCTGTTTCAGCCCTGTGAACAAGCATATATCATTCAAGCTTGTGCTCCGCAACCAAATTTTGACCTGAACGTGTCGCGTTTTTAGCATCCAGTACACTTTGTTTAAAGTCTTCCGCATTTAAAAGAGGTTTCACAGTGACTCAAGATTCTGCATGGAACTGAAGATAAATGATGTGCCACTGTGTATACCTCTTACTGAACGCCAAACTGCTGATTTGCTTTGTCTCTGCCATGGAATTGATTAAAAGCTTAGCAAATACTGGCTCCAAAACACTCAATTGTGTTGATAACAAGAACAACACGACCGAACCCTAGCTATGTCCATAATGATTTCCAACATAATAAAGCTGAAGGCTTATTTTCTGAGGGATGTGGTGCTGATCTGTGATAACGTGTTGGAAGGAAAGTTCAGTTGCCAACTCTATTAAATACACTGTAATTACGATTGTCCCTCAAGAGGCCTACGTTGTGTGACACATTTCACTGGCTAATGTATGGATTAGACTCACTCATATCACACAACGCATATCCATACAACGCATTCCGTAGTGAGTCTTTCAGTGTGGTGTGTGTTCGCATGTTTGCAAATTGTTTTCCAGAAATGCAATATGGAGCTATCAGCAAATCATTAGATGGCAAATGAGCAAAGTGTCCATTTTTTGTTTGAGGCTGCCTCTTAAGAGTAAGAATCAAACAAAGGCATTTTAACCTTTGAGCCAGTAATTTGTAAATAGCAAAGAAAGGCGCTTCATAATTCTTTGATTTTTCAGATTTTTTCTATAAGTAATTCATGACAGACACTAAGCCAAATTCCTCAGCTAGAGGATGGATATTTTGCACATTAGCATAAATCAGGATTCAACTAATGAAACCCCTAGCAGTTTACGTGACTATTATCACTTTGCACTGCTTATAAGTCCAGAAGCAGAAAATAAGTACAAATCTGGCTAAATTGTCAGAGATGCTCATTAATGCATTTTATTCACACCACCTTTACATATTATATCCATCCTTCCAAATCTCTAGCGTCTTAAGAATGATATGGGTAAGTTCAACAAGTCAACAGGTCTCACATTGGTCACAGGTAGCACCAGTTTGCTGTCTTTCTACTTAATGAGGTGAAACTCATTTAGCTATAGTTCAAGAGTACAAAAAACCATTATCTGGAGAGCCTGCAAACAAAATGGCATGATTTTTTGCGGGGGCACGTTTGCAATGAGGAACTAACCTGTCAAGCAGCGGGTCCAGTGTGCTGTGCAGTACTGTAGATACTCCGCCAGCCACCTCAGGCAACTCCAGCAATTTCCAGCTAGGGCCAGCCGGCTCAGTGAGCAAGAGTGGAAGAGAGAGAGGGACAAAGGGGCCGGAGAAAGCTTTTCATTTTAATATTACTATAGCTACTAGCCAGCTGCATACAGTAGGCAGCCTTGCATCAGAAATCACTGTGACTATCTATATCCAGGGCTACCACCCCTGCTGTGTGAAACACAATGGATTTTCTACAAATTATAAATTGCTTTGCTATACCTGCTGTTTCCAAACTCAAAGTGGGAGCCTGGCGGAAGCCAAGGGCATTCTATGATGTTTTCTGCCCCCAGGATTCCACTTGCAGAAATAATCAATAGGACGAAGCTTAAATAGAAGGTGAATTTTACAGTAAATGTATTTTCCCTGGCACCGGCTAATATTCCATTTCATAGTCAGCTCTGCTATGAAATGAACCAGGCTTCCAGGTGCACAGGCGGCCAGGAAGAAATGACGCTGTTGTTAGCTCTGCTGTGTAGAAAATAATGAACGAGGATTGTTTGTATTTAACCGGCTGCAGCCATCCATGAAGAGCGAGGCAGGATGTAGTTGTAGTGTTTGAATTAAGGAGGGCTGCACTATGAGCATCATTTGTTTTTGATGTAAGCTGTAGTATAGCATATGTACTGTTTCAACATCTCATATTTAGGTTTTCCTAGAATATGTTTTATGAAATCCCTTAGATGAGAAATGTTGAACCTATTTTTAGACATGAGCATTACCTTCCAGTAAATACTTATTGTTCTCTACGGTTACCTGGCTTCCTTAGCTCAGCCATGTGTTTTCTACCATAATAATGGAATTATTTGTAAGAATTTCCTGGTCATCACTCTGTAAGAAAATGTTAATTAATGATTGACTTGTATAGAAATATGTAATAATTAATTACAGGCTAAAACAACACATATATTTATATATATAAAGAAATATGTTGAATACTTCAGACGTTGAATCAAGCTATTACAAAATATTTAAAATCTGTGTACATGTGTGAAATTATGTTTTCTCTTTCTGTGATTCATCCTGTGCTCAGTATCTCCCATCTTTCTCTCTCTCCTCAGGTCAGAAGCTCACCTGTCAGGCCTCTCCTCCTGGGGGGTCACCTCAAGGGCCAATGGTAAGTGTTAACCTCTCCCTTAGACTGCCTCCTGCAGACATGCAGTCTACAAAGACGTTGTGCCTTGTAACTATGTTAATTTGCCACCAGTCCACGGCTATGTGCATTATGTACGGATATTAATATTACACTACGTTTCAGTAGGGATGCAACGATAGATCGGAAGCAAAGAAGCAAATTGGAATCGGCAGATTTCCACTCAAAATACGAGATTTGTGGTAGCCTAAAATGTGTTTTTTAATCTGTAAACGAAAAATGAACTCACAGTGAGTAAAGATGTGATGTGAGCAAAACATGATCTTACATTTATGAATAATATACAGTATGTAACACTTCTCAGGTTTTCACAATTATTTGAATGCTATCGAGCAAAAATCTTTTTTTTTTTTGCAAATGAGGTCTTATATGAAGGGCTTTGTGGGATGTGGTGATAATTGGGGTTCAGGAGCTTTCAGAATGTGTCTAAATTACTCATGCAGTTATTATGCTACATTATGGTATAGGGCTCTGCACAGCTGCATGGACATTTGTATTTGTAACATGTATTGAAATACATGTTAATGTACTGTATGTACAGCTTAATGTGGTCTAATGAAGGCATACCTTCAGTTAGGGCCACTGATCCACTGTGACCAGCTCACAGGTGTGATGCTATGTGCCTTTACATGCCTGAAGTGGCACAGGAGCATTTACCAACAGGTCTCCATCTATCTGCTTTTGTACTTTTGAAGAAAGGCTTCAGGCATCAATAAAGCATCTTGCACTGATACTTTGACACAGTGTTTGTGCAGCTCACTTTTTCAACCTTGAAACTGGATATTGTGTGTATGTGTATGTGGGTGCATCTGCGTACCTGTCTTTCCATGCACATGTATGAGACATTGTTGTCTAATGTATGTTTTTTGCATGGGCCTAGTAGAGAGAGAAATGTCACAAAATCTATTTGTAAATGTAAGTACAATGTTCCACAAATTTTGCACGATTTACAAATGTAATTTGCTATCCACAAACACAAACTTCCTCACCCGTGACTTGTAAGTTGGTGCTTAAAGCATAAAAACATGTTATACTTTGTATGTGCATTTATCATGAAATAACAGTTCTAGCGTGTGGTGTTATGTGGTGTACACTGATAACACAAGTTTGCAATATGTCAAACGAAACGCAATAAGCTTATATGGATATTACATTAGAGCCCTCTACAATTCTTAAGCTTAATAGCTTTGAAAAGCTAAAGCTTGTTTAAGGAAAGATGTGATATACCACTAGAACAGGAACAACCCTATAACCCATGTCTTAGCCAATAACCTTTGTAGAACACAGAACTACAGTAAAAGTGATTCAATAAGGCGGCTATAGGCTATAGCCTATCATACACAATCGAAAATTAATGTTATCAACATTTTATATATATATATATATATATATATATATATATATATGCACAGCATATAGCCTATATTATTTTAAAATAATCTCAAATGTAATGTACCCAGAATGATATAATTACTTACTGTAAGATTTCTACTGTAATCTTCAGCAGTTTAGTGTTTTGTGTTACCGCAATATCGAATACAGACTTTTTTAAAAAAAATTTAGATCAGGTTTCATTTTAGAAATTTTAGCTTTTCAACACTTTCATCATTTAAAAGAGTTGGAGAGGGCTCTAATGTTATACAGATGAGTCCATTCATTGATGAATGACGTAATGATGTGAACATTTTGCAGCTCACACTTTATTGAAAACCAGCCTGAAAACCACACATGTAACACTGTATAAAGTAAAACACATTTACACTTATATAAATGCCAATTTACAAGTTACGGTAATTTGCAAATTACATTTGTTAATCATGGAATATTTGAAAATCATGGTATTTGCATTTACAAATAATTTTTAGACAATTCTCTCCATAGTGCCCAGTCACACATACTGCATTGCACAGCAGTATGTGCTTTGCACGTTTGTAAAGGCAAATGCACTCACATGGACCAGGCTATCTACAGGGCATGATCAATGTCCCTTAGAGTGAGCCTGTCAGGACACACCAGAGCTTGTGATGGATGTATCTCTCTCAGGATGAGGCCAGGGACGCTCTCTCTCTCTCTCACGCACACACGTGCACGTGCACACACACACACCACATTCACGTGCAGTGTGGAGCTGGAGGATGGATCAGCTCTGTTTCAGCATTAAAGATGGGCTGTAATTAGGCAGACTTTGTTCCTGGCTCGTTTAGAAGAAGCCGGCCACCACAGGACAACGCTGCAAGCTGTGGCTGGCCTCAACTTGGGGCTACTTTTAAACACAATGACTAATTGACACAGTGGGATACATTTGTATCGCAGTAGATGTATTTTGATAAAAATAGGTGGAGTTAAACCCTAGAACGGATAAGACAGCTTTAGAGATAT
Organism: Forbesichthys papilliferus; assembly: GCA_025399855.1. Classification (NCBI taxonomy): domain Eukaryota; kingdom Metazoa; phylum Chordata; class Actinopteri; order Percopsiformes; family Amblyopsidae; genus Forbesichthys; species Forbesichthys papilliferus. Next base: position 10,271 of record JAODOY010050826.1, on the reverse strand, counting down.
TAGAGCTATCAAATAGAATGAGAAGAAGATTAATCTGCAAACTCTTTATTGTTTCTGATAACTGCAAACAAATCCAGCATCCCTCACCATTCTAATGTTTGGAATATGCATGATTGAATAAATGTATTGCCTATCCACTAGGGCTGTGTATTGATGAGAATCTGGCCATGCAGTACGCATGGCCAGATTCTCGTATGTTAATGTATGTTACGATTCTATACTATATACAGTATATTGTGATTTTGTAAGCAAGGCGATGTACTGTATTGCGATTTATAATGTGTGGAAAGCTCATAAAATGGCATAGCAATGCAAATATGCGTTGGAGTGGATGAGTTAGCCTAAATGGCTGAAGATCACAACACTGCTCTGATGCAGTGTACATATACTGTATATAGTCTGTAATGGTAGGCTATATATTGTTGCATTTGCTATTCTGTGTAGTGTTCTGGAGTCAATATATAATAGGCAGGTCAGAGAGGGTTATTCCAATTCTTAATAATAGGTAAACACTCTGTTATAAATATCATTCTTCTTATAGAGACATCTCAGCTGTCACATAAAACATTGTTGTATGTAAGCTTAAAACTACTGTACAGTATATCTTTATTAAGAGGCTTATCCAGGTAACTACTGGAGTAATTTTGCGATGTCTGGTGTACTGTATCTTGCAGAGTAACCCATACTTTGAAAGGTGGAGAGGTTTTCCGCAAGGTATTCTGTCATGGCAATTTACGCTGCATCTTTAAACTGCTCCGAGCAGTTTATCGTTGTGGTTAACTCAATGTTACCCTATAAGCACTGCACCTGCTCATACTCGCAAGTAAATGCCTGGTGTTCTGTCGAGTTGTGCACTGCTTTGTCAAAATATTAGGCCTATACCGCAAATTGATTATTTTAGATGACATTATAGCACAGTAATGCAGCATCTAGGCCTATGGCTGTTAAAATACACCTTAAACATTGTCAGTTATGTATATAGGATAGGAGCATGCACGCCATGCCACGCATTTGTTGTGTTCCCCGGACATTAGGCATTCTAAGATGAAATAGGCTTTTCATGCATTTTCAGGAACTGGCAATAGCTTGCTTTATTCAAATAAAAATACATAGTTTCAATATGCAAACACGGGGGACGGGCGGAGCATGCGGCCTGTGTTGCCGACCACAGCGCTTTTATGTGAACGCGCACAAACTAAAACGAAGTCAACACCGACTCACAAAACGAACATCTTTATCGCAGTCGTAGTGCCGTTTAACACCAGTTAAGGCAAGCAGAGTTTGTCAACCCTGACTTTCCCTGATAACCCCCGAGTTAAATCTTAGTAGGTTTAACGTTATTCGTAGTATAGGCTACTGATGGATGTGGTTAGAAAAGAAACAAGAAACAAAGGCCTCATAGAGATAAACAGAAGTGTCTCGTCAGAAGATTGCAGAAGTTTGCAAGTTTAGTCAAATTATTATTATTTCAGCCGTCGCATATCAGTTGCTGGCAGATAAAAAGGTAAAATGCGCGACTGGAAATGCAAACATTAGGAACCGAAACAGAATCGAAATGCTGTGTCTTTTCCAATCCACAGTTCTGTGAAATGTGGAATTGTTCTTAATACCCAACCCTATCATACGTCTATATCTCTCGATTCTTCCTTCTACAATTAGAGAGTCGCAGTTTCCCATTTTATCCCATTTTTGTGCGCACGCATGGGTAAAAGTTTTCGTGAAGGACCGCATATTCTCCTGTCAAGTTGTTGTTTTTATAGATCACAATCTTTGTGTGCAAAGTGGGATACACATGTTTCCAGCCCTGTTTAGTGCATATGCAATGTTTATAAATGAGACCCTAGAACATGACAAACCTTCTCTCATCTGAACACACCAAAACTTGACCAACCCTCTCTCACCTGAACACACCATCACATGACCAACCCTCTCTCACCTGAACACTCAGGGCTTCGTGTACTGTGTTAGGCGTAATTTCGTCTCACTTTGCGCATAAAAACATGGCATTGTATGTACAAACAGAAAACATAGCAAACATGCTATTCTATCTGCTGAAGGTAGATACAAATAGTTTTTTGCGGTGAAAAGTCTCTGCCTCTGAAAAGCAGGTGTTATCCCAGTTAGCGAGTTTCTTTGAACAGGGGAAGCAAGCAACGGCAAGATGAAGACACAGGCCATGGAGAAACATGGGGAGGGATTTTGGGGCCCATTGGTCTGCTGTTGCAAAGCCCATTGGCAGCCCTGTAGTAGATGTTTGAGTACATTCATGTGATTGACAGGCAAGGTAGATTTGTCGGACCAATCGAGGAGAAGAGGCCCAGATTGGTCAGAAATCTTTTGGGCGGCTCAAAATCTACAAGCACTTGTAAAGAGGCAGGGACTATCAACCAGAGCACATATACAATATGTCTGCTGCGGGCGCCCTTTGCGTTTGGAAGGCCCTTGGTTGTCTGGGGCCCCTGAGCTGCCAAGTGAAGGGCCTTTATCTGGGCCTTTGCCCAGATAACATGGGCAATAACTGCTCGATTTCTTGTAGTATTATATACAGAACATATACTATGTCTGTTCTGTTTTTCATATACAGTATATGGCTTTAAATGTACATCCATTTCCACCCACAAACGCTCAGCCCCTTGCAACCGTTTTTCTGGGTCCCTCCCCTCTAGTACTGTCAAAGTCTGTTTAATCAATGACAGCCTTCACTGGAAAAGATCGGTAAACAAGCTGCAAGCGTTGACTTGGGCCGTAGACATAACTTTCTTTTTAGTGCATAAATTATCGATCCCTGGCACCTTCAGTTTGTTACAACGCTGCATGCTAAGGACCTGGATATATCTATAGCCAACGTTTGAGCGTTCAGTTGAACTGGGGTGAACGCAGGCTGACAGGTAGCCTTTAGGTTGTGCTGTTACATGAGGCTGTTGCCATGGCAGTGGTGCTTCGTTTGCACACAGCATCTTTTTTTTTACGGCCTTTCGTCACATGCTCACACGCATACAATTAACACTTCTGCGAGCACACATTTTGCGCGTTCGCACCTCCACAGTCGTACACCTCGTTTAGGCTCAATTTTCCCAAATATTCCGGGCTTTTCATTCCCCGCCTGCCCTCCTTGTCTTTCACTGTCTGTTGCTCCCGCTTACAGCGAGACATATGATCGCGTGGACGTCAAAAACACACACACACACGCGGGCACACACACCTTGCGTTGAGTCACGGCATCCCGATAATGGGTGTGAACGACACCAGACCTGCGTGCATGGAAGAGACGCGCACAGCAGGAGGCGCGTGCACGGTGGGACAATTAGTAGTGGCAGTGCCATGCCTGCCAACGGTCTTAGCTCAGCCTGAGAGACAGCCAGGCACATCATCTGCCCTGCATTGCCACACACTGGGCTCATTCGACCGCGCACACCCTCCAACTGAGTGCATGCTGAGGCTTATGTCTGGAGCCAACACGTGTACGCATATGTTAGACTACTACAGTGTCATTTCATCTTTACGTCCATTTGATTGGAATTGACACTCTTTAAATTAGACATTTGTGGTTTAGTAGCCTACATTTATTTATTCATGAAAATATGGCAGGAAAAAAGTGCCAGCCATGCCGCAATTTCTATTTTGTTTCCCATGTATTTTTTGATATCAGTTTACTATAATCAATTTCAGTTTACTATAATTACCTTGATATGTCCACACATGTTAATTTGGCTGCTGACTATTGTCTGCACAAGTCAATTAGTGGTTGAACATCTCCTGTTGAAAGGTTCAGTGAGATTGTAGCCAGTTGTTTCAGTAGAAGTAATTCCGTTTTTTAATTATGTAACCTGCAAAATAATAATATAATAATAATAAAATACATTATTACATTTTCGTCTCCTCAGGTTGTGTCTGTAATTAAAACTATAGCTTTTCAACAGTGTCACTGTGTACCATGTTGGTTATTTTCATCCTTGGACAGAACACTTTTTTCATATAATTATTTCACATTATTTTATTAACTTTTTTTTTATAGCATTTCTACTTAAAAATCATTTACATAGGAATACTATTGTAGTTCTGAAAAGCAAAACATATCTTATTTAGTGGAAAGCATCTGTCCGTCTGCATGTTGTCTTTTTAACACAGGCGAGCTGTACTGCACATTTGCTGAAGTAATACAAATGCATATACTGTACTCAAACAAAGTGTACATGGTAAAAAAATCCATTTAAACAGAAGACCCTACCTCACAGGTGCAACAACAAGAACAGTGCTAGAACCAAGCAGGTTGTCCACAAAGTCCAGTGACCCAAAACACAAAACACTTGTGTGTGTGGGCGTGGGCATGTGTGGGCGAGGGTGTGTGTGCGCACGTGTGTGTGTGCGTGGGCATGGGCGTGTGTGTGGGTAGGTGTGGGTACAGTTGTGGAGTTAAATAATAAAATGGCATCAAACATCATAACCTGAAGGAGCCATGCAGTGAAAACAACATCCTAATAACCAATGTTAACAATAATAATGCTAATAATAATAATAATAATGAATAACAGTTATTAATTTGCTTTGTATTCCCTCTCTAGCTCTCACTGTCTCAGCTGGCAGCAACTTCTCGCCACTCTAGCGCCGCGTTGCCTTGGCAACAGCCCTTTCCCTCTCTGCTCTATCCATCCCCGTTGGCATCGTCCTACCAGCTGTCACATCTGGTAAGATTCCACCCCCATACCCTCTACCCCACACACACAAGCAGAGCTAGATCTTTGCACTGAGGGATGTAAATACAGTAGGTGTGCACACACAAACATGCAGTACCTGCACGTAAACACTATATCCCGAAGGGCACACAGACAGCCATTGACGATGGTTCGAAGGCAAGCTCACCTTTTCTAGCGCAGGCTCCTACCTATGGAGTCGCATGCAAACACACCGACACACTGGCACGCAAACAGCTCGCGAGCTTGACAGCACACTTTGTCTCTGGAGCAGCTGGAGGTGCCGGAATCACTTCTTTTCATCTTTATAATCAAAAGAAATGTTATTCTTTGACTTTGCTTTTCAAATCGTTATACAAAGGCCTGTTTAGTTTTTTTTAGGATATTCAATATTCTGCATAACCCTATTTTCCACCCAATGGGAAAATATATTTGATCAACCTTGTACAGGGATGACTTTTTTTAACTGCCGTGTGGTTAAAAAGCAGTTTTATTTCCATTGATGCGTGTCTCTTAAACATTGAACCCAATTTATAATTCAATATAGAAATGCCTTAGATTGGTGGGATTGATGATAGGTTTGCTGCATGTACAGGAAGTTCATACTGACCAGAATTTTTAAAAGTTCTGTCTGAAACAAAAAAAGACGATATACACCAATATAAAGAAAGTTTATTCAGAAATAAGAATGTATAGAGTATTAAAAAAAGTTAATCATATGAAAAGTGAAAGCTTCTGTCACTTTCCAGTGTTTTAATTTAAGATTTAAATAAAATATTTAGTTTAGGATAATCCACAATTTGGAGGACATCCAATTTTAGCAAAGATAAAATAAAGCATTGTAATGTATTTTAACTATTGTAACTAACTATTGTAAGATAATATTGTAGGCGTACGCTTTGTGTCAAATTCAGCAAATATCTACTCACATTCCGCTAGCCGTCCGTTCTCTGTTTTTTACACAGCCCAGGCTCAGTAAATAAAAATGCAAATTAAGTGGTGCAGACAGTCTCCCAGAGTGTGTCCAACGTGGGGGCGGAGCTTTTGAGGGAGCACACTATGGATTTGAAGGGAGATGTGTTTTTTGTTTTGATTTAGTTCAAATATCTACAATATTTCTGCAGAATCTCTGACTCCACCTTCAATACAATGTTTTCCAACATTTTCAAAGCCAAACTATATCAGAAATGGAGTAGTCCAAAACTGTATACTGCGTGAATTTAATAATAAACTGCTGAATAATTTCCTGAAACAACACAACCTGTTCCCTGCAGTTGTGATTGCCAATGAGAAGCAGCAGGCATAGTCATTTTGCCTTTGAAATCTGCCTAGTCTTTGCTAATTTAGACCACCCACACTGGCAAGGATGCATACATTTGGGAGCAGGTATGCTCCACAAAAGAAACTTTATGCATTGGGTGAGTACTAAGCTGTGCTACTGTAAGCTTGGGATATTACATTGAATCATTTTCATACTTCTTTTTCCTAATTCTGTTTGAAACGACTCATGTGTATGGGTTCTATGATGTATTATGTACAGTATGTATAAATGTAGACACACATATGTAGGAAGTATATGGCAGCTAGGCTGCTTTTTTAATCAGCACTTCTAGAAGTGCTTGGAATTAACATCTAATGAGCGGAGGGGATCATTATGTGAATCTGTTCTAATTCAGTCCCTAGATACAGCACACAATATGACAAATCAATTTTAGATGTTTCTTTAAAAAATATATATATATATTAGAATAATTCATTCATTTTCCCTAATAAAATCTGCTGGGTCCACTTAAGCTTACTCCAAGAACTAAACAATGCTCATAAGAATTGTTTCTCCTTTACATTAACTTCAAGTTTAAAACTTAAAATGCTTGTATTTATATAATGAAATGTTATAGTCATTGAATAGTCCATTCATCCATGTTTACAAACAGACGTCTTGAAAAAGCCAGATAACACCAGTGTGAGTGAAAGATAGTTCAAATACATAATAAGCTAATCTAAAGCTATTACTTTCAATCATTAAACATTCTGCTGTTTCTGCACATCCTTCTACACAACCTCCCTATTGGGTTATTATTTAGAGGGTTTTGTCAGCCGATGGAGAACATGCACCATATTATTGTACTGTATTTGACTTTGTTAAGGTTTGACTGCAGGAATGTGCTTATTCACAAATCCTCTCCCAATAGGTCCCTACCTACTAAGCCATGTCACACATCAAAGACCACTCCATGGGAAAACAGCACTATTACCACACTACCATTAATTACTAGCAATATTTAAAAAGTATCAAATATTGAGTTGATGGAAAATGTCAATTTTTTAGAAAAAATGTACTGTATAGCTACATTCTTGAAGTAAAGATGTGAACAGGTATTTTCCACTATTTCAGACTGTGTGGGGTAATTAACTAATGCACTTTGGTCAATGGATTATTTCTACTCAATCCCAATATCTGTTGTTGAAAGTGATGTGTTGTTACTGTTGTTTAATTACAATGTTGGTAGTTCTACGAAGAGAAGATAACATAGTATTGTTGTAATTAATGGTTTTAAAACTGCCCTCATCAAAACGAAAACAAAACAACACAAATCCAATAATGTATTTTTATTTTAAGTGCCTTATGATGTGTATTATTACAAGTATTAAGAAGCAGACAAGCGGTATCTTGTTGAATGATGCTTAAAGGCAGGCCCATTCCAGGGAGAGCAAATATATTACAGACAGATATTAGAGAGTGTAGCACATATTAAAAAGGAAAGTCACAGGCAAAATCAATATCATCGCAATTCTCACCTACCCACTCACACTCATGATTCCCAATGGCTCTAACAGCAGCAATATATAATCACCATAAACAGGCGGCCTAAATAAATCAGCATATCCCAAGTGTGCCAGGTCCTTTATCTCCACCCCATGTCCTGCAGGACTGCCCAGCCACCAGTAACATTGCCCATCTGGAGACGGATCTGCAGCCAGTCAGGGAAGCGTCGTCCTCTGGTCTGGCCGACGGAGAGCAGCTCCTGGGGCTGCCCTTTACCCCTGCGTACGCGCCCGTCTTGACACACTCGCCCAGGTACGTACGCTTCCAGAGCCTCGTTTCGCAGCGGTCCCCATACAGTCCTGCAGCACATTGCTACTGCCTCTATCTGCCTGCCTGGCATCCCACACAGGCGTTGAATTAACCTCTTCTCTGGCTCTAGTGGGGTTCTAGCTATACAGCACTGCAAATGCTGACGGCACATTTCCTTTGAGTGGATAGAGGCTTTAATATCTGAAAGGAGGTTGAAGCACTTTGTGAAGCCTTCACGGCGATACCCCCTGGATGTAAGAGTTACAGCATCTCTCTGTACTGGAGGTGCAACTGTGACTCCATAAATCCTTCAGCGGTGTTAAGTTAACCAGGTAGAACTGAGTAGAATGCCTGGCTGGCAATCACAGGTGACATGGCTGTTGCTTGTGTGTGATAAAAGGCTTTATCGAGTGCAGCTCTTCCAGAATCACGCCTTGAACTTGAACTCCTTTTATGTGGCCACATATAATGTTCATAGCCTTGTGAAGTCTTCCATTAGCATGATTCCTCAGTGTGTGGCTATCTGGCGAGTGATCGATCCATGCCACTAGTTGGCAGCGTGGTACCGTTGTGGTGTCGTCCATGGGAAGTAGAATTCCCCTATTAAGCCAATTAAAGCAAACATTTGTCAGGTGAGCCTTTTGAGGGTTAATATCAGCATAGTCACTGTAAAAATGTATGTCTCTGACCCTCTAGCGACGTATGAGTTTGACAACTTATGAGAACAATTGAATGAATCTTACAATGTACAGAAGAGCACAAATATCCCTAGGTGCATAACATGGGCATACTCATGTGGTTGGCATGAACATGGTATCAACTTTGGGTTCATTGGCTTGGGTATTATGGTATCACTTCACTGGGTCTGGCAGAGTTGCTTGGATTCATAACTTGGCGTGCAAAGAAAATGATCAACTCAAAAATCTATCTTAATTGAAATTGTAGTGCATATCTGATGGATTTTCTTTTAAAATAATCTACTAATCACAGGCTCAGTATTTCACAGCAGGAATATGTGAAATTCATACAGCCTTGACAGAAAACTCAATCAATGCTCTGTTCTCAGTGCCTTGGAAAGTCTGCTGCCAGCCAGCCTGTTATTATATCAACTAACCTTTTTGCAGACCGGACATAGGCATGATGTATTAGAATATAGTATTTTCATCACGATAAACACAAATAATAATATTAATTTTAAAGTGCTCACCTCTAAGCCATTCACCTTTGCAGTATACTTACATTGCAACAATGTTCTCCTCTGCATCCAAACTAGAAGTTCTGGAAGCAACCAGGGTCTGTGGAAAAACAGGTGGCCACTATGATTAGAGATAACTGCCAGTTATGCTGAAAAATCCCCAGGTAGTGTGATTTGGCACCCATTTTCTCCCTATAAGCCTTCTGTCTCTGCTACTGTTGGATGGATAAAACAACATAAAAACATTGAAATCCTGCTCTGTGTTCAGTGATCAAAAAGGCTGTGCTGTGTGTGTGTGTGTGTGTGTGTGTGTATGTAAATATACACTGTATATTTTATAGGTTTATATGAGCAGGGCTACTCCTCCCCCTGGTGTTACAAAATGTAAACACAGACAGAAGGGTTTTAGAGGTGCTACCGTATAGCAGGAGTGTCTTGTTAATAAGTGATGGAATGTCTACAATGAATATAGTTGATCTGTGCCGTCCGTTAAACGTGGCAATACCACTGTTTTTTCTGTTTGTCTCCAGTTCTCGTCCAGCCTGCTCCAGGAGCTCGCTTGCTCACATCTCCTCTGCCGGCTTCCCGGATATCTTGGACTGCAATGGCGAGGCAGCTGAGGTTGTGGACCCCAACGAAGCCGTGCACTTTGACCCCCAGCGCGAGGAGCTAGACCCCTTGCGGGGAAACCTCCTCGTGTTCCAGTTTCTGGCATTTTCCAGGTGAGCCCACATCAGCGGGGCGCGGTAGACACCAATACAGCCTTTTGTGTTTTAGCCCTCCCTGTGGCTGTTATGGATGGAAACAGCAGCACAGCACTATGGATCACTATGGATCCAGCCTAAATACGTGCATAGAGAAGGAAACTGACATTATGAAAGCACTGTTTCATAAATGTCAGAATATGAAAGGTTATTATTCAAGGCAAGCAATGTAAAGTAGACTGTTTACAAATGGTCATTTTATTTAGTCACCGTATCGGCTGTCTTTTCTGAGATAGTGGCTTGCCTGCATCTCATTTGAACTGAATAGAGGAGGACATATCCTTTATGGTTGACAGCCAAGGATGCCGACCTGGTGATTTCTTTCTTTTTGACGAGCGGCAAAAGGCTTGTATGCGCTTGTGCTAGTTCCCATAGTCCTGCCAATCATCCTTTATTTACATGCCAGTTCGCACAGTCGCAGAGCGCGCACGCACCCACACACCCACACTTCCTTGTTGCACAGGCTGGCTCTGTCAGCAACACATCACAAAGGCCCCGGGGGGCGGGGGGGGGGGGGGGGGGGGGGGGGGGGGGGGGGGGGGGGG
>JAODOY010050794.1:0-18695 GCA_025399855.1 Forbesichthys papilliferus | reverse complement strand
CAGTGTGTGTGTGTATGTATGTATATATATTTTATTTTAACCCAAAAATGTATGCTAAATTTGAGTCATATTTATAATTTTACTTTCATTATTCTGGAAGCAATTATTCTGGTTAACTTTTAATAATGTTTTTCGACAATTTTCAGATGAAACCGCGTAATTGTAATAATTAGTCAGATTTTCTACCAGACCTTGGGAAAACAATACTCCAATTGTAATTTATGAATAACAACAAGGCTGTCTGGGTTTAGCTTCTCTAAGCTTATTGTTCTAGCATGTTCCACGCGGTAACATACAGTCGCAGCGTGTTGCAGTTCCCCGCTGCGCATGAGCACCGTGCCTAGTTTGGTATTGTGCAGGATTTGTTCATTCTTCTTTGTACAAGACAGACTGTAATTGCCTTTTCCACTATAATTGCACAAGATTAATGGGGTTTCTTTCTGGCTCTATTTACAATGCCCGGCACTAATCTAAAAACAGAACTTCACACGCGCACGATGAACACAGACACATATATTCTGTACGTACAACTAGAGGGAGGACACGTGCACACACATGCGCACGCACGCGCACACGCACGCACAGATATTAGAGTTCCCTGCTGAGAAGCAGCATTGGAGCGGCGGCGCTGGCCATCAAGATACGTGCATCTGCTATAAAAAAAGCTAAAGAAACTCAATTGCAATTTTATTGTTCCGTTTGATAGATTTCCTGCCACATTTGTAGCAGCGAAGCTGTTTGTCACTGTTGCTCTTTCTCCTGCCACTGCTGCACGGGTGTGTGTGCGTGTGCGTCTACACGCACATGCATTCACGTGCGTGGTGTTTTTGCATGAGTGTGTATGTGTGCAATTGTACAGGTGTGTCTGCATGTTTGCAAATCCCTTTTTTTTTTTTTGTATAGTTGGCTATGGAGAGCGTCGGGCCGCAGGAATCCAATTGAATTAAGATGAGCCTGAACAATCAGAGAAACAAGGCCTCGCAAATACAAACCATTCCTCCGGGAGCCCCATTGATATGCATTCACAAACATGTGTGTGTGTGTGTGAGTGTGTGAGATTAGCGATGGTCCATTCTTTGAGATCTATTTGTTATTTATTTGATTTTACAATATGCATTTTTTTTCTTCATGTAAAATTCTTTCTGCAAGTTTGTTCCTGCCCCGCCTTACTTGACTAGCCTGAATACAGCTGATCCTATCTTCCAGAATGTTCTTACAGTATAGGGAAACTGTGGACTTGGCTGTCTACTGCACCTTTTTTAGAGTGTTGAAGAAAATGACCAGATGAGGTTAAAATACTCAAGGCCAGTGCTCTGTTTGAGTATAATTACATACAACTGTAAATGTGAAGTAGCTGTCGTTACGTTACGCTCCTGTTTATTCTCTATGGCCTAAGCCTATAGGCATATGCGCTGACCACTGATAAAGGATGAATAGTGTATTCTGGCTGCGATGCAGAGATTTGGACCGTTCTACCGTAATTCTTGTCCTGCACAAATTGCCGCTGAGCCAAAGCAGCTCCTTATGCCATTGGCTGAGATGTTTTACATACCTCCCCAGGCAGGTTTCTTTTGTTTTTCTGCTCCCTGGAGGTTTAGTAATGGGTTCTAGCCTAGGGACTAAATACATTTGGATGCCGGAGATAGATTTTTAGATTGAAATAACGCCTGTGCGTGCATGCGTCCTTCTATCTGTGTGCACCAGGCCATGTGTAATGAGAGTGAGAGGGTGTGATTGTGCGAGATTAGTAGGTCAGCGGTTGTGTATGTGCGCATCACGTGCACCTTCCTGAGCAGACAGATGTGCCTGCAGGTGGCCACGCTGACACCCCACACCCCCACACCAACGTGCCCCTCGCGCTGCTCCGTGGGCAGCTGGGACTGAGCTGCTCTCTGGAAGAGAGGAGCTGGTGCGTGAAGGATCCTCTGTCCTTCAGCCCACCGCCGTCACTTGGCTGTGTTAAAACGCCACGCGTTCTCACAGGGCTGTTCCACAGACACATACATGGCACATGATTAATACGACGACAGCCGCTGTTGATATACTGTCTGTTCTGATGGTGACATGTTCAGTATGCCACAGACGTTGGTTTTTTTATGTAGATACTGCGTTAAAAACGTCTAGATTTAACATTGGTCTGCAACTATGGCTGTGAGAAGTGGACCTATTATTATGCAATACACCTATTATTGCTGTATCTAGCTGGATTTCAGTACGTTCTGTTATGAGGGCCATATGCAGATCCGATAAATCTGTGATGTGCCAATATTGGCGAAAAATATTGGCCCTCGTATACAGTACTGTATACGGATTGGCTAGGCTCAATATTATTGGCCCTCATATTGGCTAGGCTCAATATGATTGGCCCTCATATTGGCTAGGCTCTAGTGGATACATTTCACTTCTTAAAACTGTTTGTTCTTTCTTTGTAAAGATTTCATATAGATTTATTGTATTAACAATTTTACATTTAATATACCCCCAAAATTCAAAAGTTTAGTGTTGTGTAAATATAGATATGTAATGCGTAGTGGTTAGGGTGTTTGACCATGGCCAACAATGAATATTAACCTTAATTCATTTTTTAAATTAATTTCTCTGGCATGGACATTGTCATGCCCTTACATCTGTACCAATGGTTGGGGGTTTGAATCCTGAAATGTCTAACCTACTAGTATGCATCTTTGAGCGATATTCCAGACCTCTGTCTCCTCAGTGTTCCTTAATATATAATTGTGAGTAAAGCATCAGTATATGTATAGTAAACCAGAGAGTTTGGCTTGCATTGAGACATCACACAGAGACTGACACTTGTTTTCAGCCCTGGCACTGAGATACTGTAGAATAATTGACAAGAGAACAAAAGACTGGGAGAACATGCGAGTATTGATCTGCGCTTTGAGTCAAGTCCACACCGCGCATTCCCGTATCATGCTACCGGTGTGTTTGCTTCCGCTCTAATACCTGCATTGTAAATGAGAATAAAATAATAGGGCCGAATATAGCGATTTAGATAGGGCCAGATTTGAGAAGGAGAGCAGACTTGCGCAGGCAGCAGACGACATTGATTTGGGAGGAGGAATTGCATTTAGTTAATCGTATTAGAGCCGCACGGCCCTCCCTATTTCCCCCTTTGTATTGCGACGGCTCCCTATCTATTGTCTATTGATCTAAATGGGGACTCCCAGGCTCCCGCTGTGTCTGTGAGCCACCGCCACGCCCGGTCCCCCACGATGTCCCCCACGATGTCACCACTGCCAGGTACCCTCCGAAAGCAGTCTTGTCATCTGGTCCTTAAAGAGTTAGAACAGATGACGTCCGTGCGCTGTTGCAATACAGTAATCCTCTAGTCTTGGCCTCGGATACTAGCTCTGTGCAGTATGTTATAATGGTGTATTTATTTAGTTTGAAACTTTTTTTCTAGGCTGCTGCATCCATTACATTATATGTTACATGTCACGGTGTTTTTTGTACATTGCCATAACATTTTCCCATACTCCACCAAGGCCATGCAAGTAGAATGGACTGAGATTAGATCAATGCCGATGTCGGGGGGCCACCCAAGGCAGTTTCTATATATCGTAGCAACGCTAAATGCTCTTTTAAAAAAAAAAAAAATCCAGAGACGTACACTGCCTCCGTCTAATGGTAACTGGATCTGGTACAGAGTCCCATTTAAGGCCAGCATACATCATCTTAATGTAAGTGTTCTGCATCCTGACTCTATGACGTTATGGCTGCTCTGTGCTCTGGCATGATTTCCATAGGAGTGCCCTCTAAGCACAGCCTTTTAATTGCACAAAATGTCAAATTAAGACGACACTAATGGAGTATAAGGGCTTGCGATTGTGTTTTGTGTGTTTGATTACTAGTTGCAATTGCAAAGGGAGGGAGATATGCTATCGATGCATTTCGAAAATATCTCTACTAAGAGAAAACCGCTATGGATTAACAATCACTGCTTTCCCCTACAGAAAGATTAATGAGCCCCCTTGTAGCAGGCTAATTTAGAACAATAACGTCTAATTAATTACAAATAATCAGTCTCTTTCTCCCACTTTTCTCTTTTTTACGGTCTTCGGTTGGTTGCTCTTTTCTCCTTCACGTGTGATTTAATTTTCCTTTTGATCTCTCTCTCTCTCTCTCTCTCTCTCTCTCTCTCTCTCTCTCTCTCTCTCTCTCTCGCTGTCTAAACAGCCTCAGGTGTAAAAGCAGGAAAGTCCGACTCCTCCAAGATCGTCTTTGACTTCATGTCCTCCGGGCCCAGTGATTAATGCACGGTCTTAAATTAGGCGTGGGAGGATTTGCCAATGCCGGACAGGCACTCTGCACAGCTAGCAGACACACACCAACTGTATCTACTGCTAATCTATGACTGCTTACATGGTCAGGCTCTTCCTCAAATGCCACTGCAGCCTATTGTTGCTATAGACTAGCAGTCTGGTTTAGCCGTATCAGATGGTAAGGAGACAAGAGAAAGATAGAGATTAATAGGCCATTGCATGTTAGGAGAGACGGTGTTTGGAAAATTGTTGCATCTCAAGCAAATGGGTCCCCTCATTGCAAACCTAATCTATATGCTACATTTCTAAAACATTCAGAGGTTGCTATCCAATAGCATTTTTTCTATCCCACTGTTTTCCTCTGAGAAGTCCAGAAGGTTCTTTGGCTCGCTATGCATTTGTGTAACCTAAGCGACATTCTTTTCTGTGCTTACAGGTAGCCTTAGAGCAGCACAAAGAGCACCTTTCCCGCATGTTCCGGCAGTACCAGCGAAGCGAGTCGGCGGGTTCCGGAAGCACAATCCGTACAGTCTCCGGTGCCAGCCATAACTCTGACGTTCTGCAACGTTCCAACGGGGAACACAGACACGAGACCGCCCCTTCCACTGTCATTGAACTTACTGTTGATGAAACGACCCGCAATAAGAAGACACTTCCAGCTTCCACTCCAGCCTCCACGGTCTCGCCACCAGGGGGCGCTGATGAGAGAGGGCACATGCCCATAACTGTGTCCAACATTCTGATGAGGGGTGATGAAGGTGAAGACCAGCAGCTGGCACAAGAGTCAGGAGATGGAGGCAAGAAGAAACCCATGGAGACGCCAAGACCATCTGAAGAGGGCAGCAGCAGCACAGAACCCAGCCAACCGGAAGCGAAACCTATTACCCAGGCTCCAACAGAAGAAGACGACAGCGCAAAACCTGAAACAAATGCTGCAAGAGAAGACCATGCCCCTGCTCCAACAGGTGCATCTGATGACGCACGGCCTTCGGAAGGTGAAACGAACAAAGGAGAAGCATCAGTCCCCGTGACAGAAGTCTCTTTGGCTGAAGTCGATGTGGAAGCGGATGTGACATCACAGCCCGGAGTCGAAGAAGACCAAACTTCCCCCGATGCTTTGCCTGCTGAAGACCATGTCCGTCCGAGTGATGCTAATAGCCAAGAAGAAGAAAAGGCGGTCGGAGGTGAGGAAGAAGGAAAAAGCAAAGAAGATGAGCTTGAAGGACAGGAGGCAAAGTCGGAGGATGAAAACAAAGATATGGGCGATGAAGTGAAAGTGGTTGATGAGAAAGGGGTTACGGACATCCTGAGTTCAGAATCACCTCCAGCTGAAACACCAGAGCGAAACGGAACAGAAGCCACGGAGATAGTTACCCAACGCAAGCAGTCTTCCTCAGACACTGCTACCGTGGACCAGGGGGCCACAGAGCCCCCTACAGCTCCGGAGGCCACAGCACCATCAGACTCGACCTCATCCATCTCGCCTTCAGAGCCCTCAGGCTCCAGCAGAGAGGAAGCCCCTGAAACCAGCATGGCGACCCCTACTGACCTACAGAGGGACGCCGACTCAGTCAGCAAGACAAAAGAGATCAAGATCGCCAGACTGGATGTGTCCAATGTGGCCTCAGACACAGAGAGACTGGAACTGAAGGAAACCTCTACAGCTGTATGTTGTTTCTATTTCCCGGGGTTCTGTAATCAGCAATACAGCTCAGATTTTATAATGCATTTTATTTTGTATTTGCGTGTAAATGCGCAGGCCTGCTAATTGCTAATGACATGGTTTGTGTGGGTGCGCGCATGCGCGTGCAGGAGGCGAGCCAAGGCCATGCAGCGGCTGCGGGGTCTTCTAGCCAGGCCCGAGAGGGCGGCACCTCTGCCCCGCGCTCAACCATGTTCCGTATCCCAGAATTCACCTGGTCCCACATGCACCAGCGGCTCCTCACCGACCTGCTGTTCGCCATCGAGACGGACGTTCAGATGTGGAGAAGGTGTTGACGTTGACGATACTGTGCTAAACGGGGATAGTGTGTGTTGGCCGGGGATAACGCGAGACGCATTGCGAAGCTCTGGCCTGTGTTCTCAACCATGCCCCTTTTGACTCTTCTGCCTCTCAGCCACTCCACCAAGACCGTGATGGACTTCGTGAACAGCAGCGAGAACGTGGTGTTCGTGCACAACACCGTGCACCTCATCTCCCAGGTGGTGGACAACCTGATCATGGCTTGTGGGGGCATCCTGCCTCTGCTCTCTGCTGCGACCTCCTCCTCGGTGAGTCTGTTTTCAGTGCGTTTGCTTCAGACCTGCTCCAGCCCTGCTTTAGGCTTGGACGGGGGAAGGGGGGGAATTGTACCGCGCTGACCTTTCCCAATCACATTAGACTACAGTTAGCCGCTCTCTAACGCGGTTAGGTTGTTTTCGTATTGCGTGACCCCGGTGGACTGTAGCTCTCATGTAACATGATTCTGCGCCTCTGTCAATACACTCCCATTTGGCTTGGCTACCTTGTCCGAGGAGACAGAAGTGGTTTAGGTTCAGCTCCATGATAATTCGGTTATGTGCGGCCATTTTGCTTTTGTAATCAAATTTGTAACTGTATGCAAAAGATTCACTTTTGAATTGGTCTATATTGTTTTTACTGAAGCAATAAGTATACTTTTGGCTGTCAGGTCATTATATCTCTTTGGGTATATTCCGCCATGTAATTAATTATGCCTTATGTATTCAAGATAGCTTTCAGTGTTAATCACCCATTTTTACATAGCTTGAAATAACTAGCCTTTTCAAACTTTAAGGCAGGGTCCATCATTCTCCAGAACGATTTTGAGCTCAAATCAAAACAAGCTCCCTGAGAAGCTCCGCCCCACACATTGATACGCATTGCGAAGTCATGGGTATATTTTTGTTGTGAGCGGCGTTTGCCACTTTGTTTATGTTCCTATTTACAGAGCCAGGGCTGTGTAGAGGAATGGTAAGAGCGGAATGCGAGGAGATATTTGGTGAATTTGCCAAAAAGTGTATCAGCTTACAATTTGGCTTTCAATAGCTGACAATACCTTTTAGTTAATTGTCCGATGGCTATTCTTCTCTGACAACAGCATGAGCTGGAGAGCATCGAGCCATCGCAGGGTTTGGCGGTAGAGGCGTCCGTCACCTTCTTGCAGCGCCTCATCAGCCTTGTGGACGTCCTCATCTTCGCCAGCTCACTGAACTTCACCGAGATCGAGGCCGAGAAGAACATGTCCTCTGGAGGAATCCTGCGGCAGTGCCTTCGTCTTGGTAGGTGTTGTGCAGCACCCCCCCCCCCCACACACACACACATTTGTTGACCTTGCGTGTCACGTCATGCGATCCACCCATCTGCTCTATCAGGCATCTTATATTTCTTCATTAATCTCATCTCGTGTGCTCATTGATCCCGGCTTTTCCTGCCATTTTTACAATTACTCTCACGCTCAGTCTTGTTTACCACCACTTGAGTTTTTATTTATTTTATTTTCAGATGTCTGTCTACCCTTCCACGGCCTCCGCTCCTTCCTCCGTTTCCTCCTCCTTATCTCCTCCTTTTACCTGGGCCTCTCTCCTGCTTCATCCATCGATCCTCCTCATATCAGCCAGTATGCAGTATCCTCTCGTATCAAGCCCAGTCATGGCTCCCTATAGACCTTTGGTCCCCCTAATTCTGAACCCCTCAAACCCCCCCCCCTCACCCCCCCGCTCCTTCTCCCCTCCATCTTGCTATGTCACTCTCATTCCCCCAGCCTCCATCTCTCAGTTCTCCTATCAGCCCCGCCTTATCTTGTTATTATAACCCCGCTGCATGGCAACACTCTACAATGGCCACTATCATGATGTAGTGCAGTGCGTGCCCCATAATGGCCTTGGCTGCAGCATGCTTCTGTTCCAGGCTATTAAAGTTTCCTCTGACAGCTTCAAGAGCCCGCTAGAGAAAGAAAACATTGAAAATACATCCATTATTAATTTTATGTGGTGCACCTTCTCAACGCGCACGCACACACACACACACACACACACACTGTACAGATATGATGATGCTGTGTGTCTTGAAATAAATGCGTTTCCCCGTTTAAGCAATACGCATATCAATGTCTTTTTGCTGTTAAGAAAGCGAAACCGTCTGTATGTCACGTCAAGCAAATGGCTTTGTACAGTAGCTCTGACACCATTTAAAAGCATTTGTTTGTCTTTGGTTTGGAGCCTTGTCTCTACACTAAGAGTCCGCTTTTAGCAAGCGGCCGTTATGAAATTAATATTTGATGAGGTATGCTCTCCCTATTGCTGGCACCTAATCTGATTTGCGGAGGTTGTAACAAGGTTTCATCCTCTTGCGGCCCCTGCCCAAATCTTTGTTGTTATAAATGGTCGTATGAATGAGCGCTCCTAATGGAAAAAGCGAGCCCATTTCCAGACAGTATTATTCCACCCCCCTACAAACAAAAAAAATAAAAAAAACTCACACACTACTCTAATCTAAACATTTGTCAGGTGTCAAATGGTAAACAAGCATAAAATAATAATAAAAAAAAAAATCATAAAACGTCACAGCATACATATGGCAGATTACAAACGGCAAATGTCCCATTTGTGGCTTTAGCCTACCCAGAGTGATCTGGTAGGCAGGGAAGCGCTGCCATTTGTTACGAGAGCTACACACAGACAGATGCAGGAGCACCATGTGACCTTGGGAGGAGAGGTGGAGCAGGGAATGTTGAACGATGCTGCCAGGGACGACCGGAGCACCGACCTTGTCCCGGCCCCCTATTTTTCTCCTTTTGTTTTCATGTCTGTCTCCCTTTCGAGCCTGGCCCGATCCGTCCCTGTTGCTAAGATACTTTTTGACCCGTTTCACCTTGCAGGCGCCCGCCTGTATTTTTCTATATCTGCCGTTAGTGTTGCTGTGTGATGTACTTGTTCTCTGTTTGGCAATGTTCAACACAACAAAGCTCTCTCTCTCTCTCTCTCTCTCTCTCTCTCTCTCTCTCTCTCTCTCTCTCTCTCTCTCTCTCTCTCTCTCTCTCATATCGTCCCCCTCCCTCCCCCAATAGTGTGTGCCATGGCAGTGAGGAACTGCCTGGAGTGCCAGCAGCACACCCGCGTGGTCAGACCTGGCACAGAAGCCCCTGCCCGGGGCTATGCAGCCAAGTTCACGGCCGCTCAGGCAAGTAACCCCAGCATGTCCCATTGCTCAAGGTTGGAGCGGTTTCCCCCGCCCCCCCCCAAAGATCATTGTAATGGTTGTTCCCTCTCATAATGGTTTATATTGAACAACCTTTACAATATGTACATAAAGTAATGTATAGGCGGGCTGTATAGAACTTTACGCTGATTTAAACCACCAAGGTGTGTACCGTACCCTTACATTTCCAATTTAGAAATCGAATGTATATTGATCAACATCTGCAATGGCTCTTCCATTTTCAAAATAACTACACACGTCCGCATGTTTGTGCCACCTTTAGCCTGGTGGGTCAGCAACAAACTGCTATTGCATTAGGTCATCTCTTATTGTGTTACCGCATTAGCTCCTATGTGTTACTCCACCCAGTGGCCTTTGTCACTGGCCTTTGGATTTGATACAGTGACTTCCAGTAAATGTGTGTTTTTTTTTTCCCCTGGAATTGGTGTGTACAAGCTCATTTATAATGTAGTGCCTCCTATAGCGTAGCCATTATGTTAAGGACCTGGTCCCAAGTGGGTTAGGCTCTCCAGTTCTTGAAATTCTATCTTTAAAATATATATATCTTTTTTATTATTATATTTGTTAACTTCTACTATTAATGATATGGGTGCTTTAGGGCCTGTGTCCGCTAAACAGGTTTTAGTGCAGAGAGTGCCCACAACCTTATTTTCAGAGCACTTCTCTCCAGCGCTTGTGGTTGCTAGGCTACATAAAATGTCTTCTAGCTTGGCATTTAGCTATCATTAACTTATAATAAAATACGACTGCGACAAAAGACACTCACCTGACGTCCCGACAGTCTTGGCAACATACCCCCACGCCCTTAATATTATGATCATGGTAACTCTTCTGCGATAGGCCGTAAATACCCGGTTGTCAGTGACAACCAGGATCAGTCTTTCCTCCGCCATAGTGGTTGATATTGTGTGTTGATATTGTATGTCCCGCCCCCTCCTAATTTAATTTGCTGACGAGTGATGTGAGGTTGACGACTCCAGCGCTGTGCCAATAGTTGAACTGTTTTCAAATGAAAGCGCCAGGAGGCGGGAGCTCAGCGCTAGAAACACAGAGGGCCGAGGGCGCTCCGTAGTGATTGTTTTGAAAATGGGCGCTCTCAGCGCTAAAGACTCATTTAGTGGACACAGGCCCTTAATGTGTGTGCGTGTGTGTGTGTGGGGGGGAGTGTAGAGCCCCGTGGATGCAGTGACAGGTGGGATGTCTCCGGTGAGCGATCTGGACCGGCTACTGCAGGACATGGACATCAATCGCCTGAGGGCTGTCGTCTTCAGAGATATCGTGAGTTGCTTCAACGCACACGTTTGGTTCCTGCTAGCATGGAGCCTTGGAGCTGCACGTTGCTTAGTGTGTGTGGCGTTTGTTTCAGGAGGACAATAAGCAGGCCCAGTTTCTGGCTCTAGCCGTGGTCTACTTCATCTCCGTCCTCATGGTGTCAAAGTACCGTGACATCCTGGAGCCCCAAAATGACAAGAAACACCCCCAGCGCTCCCAGTCCATCAGGAGCACAGGTACACAGCTGGAGGCTAAATGATAAATGTCATGCTGTATATCCTTCATATATATAGGGTTGAGATATTTATTCATGTGTTTGTTTGTTTGTTTATTTTTATTTTTGAATGAAATAAATACAAACATAATCCTGGCTAAAATCTTGTTATGAAAACATTTAAATAATTTATAAATAAATATAAAAACATTTAATTTAATTAATCCACTGGGTACAGCAGAAGCAGAAGGGTGTCAACACATCAGAATGAATCCATTTTACTGGCCATTGTCATATTCATCAAATATCTCCTTGCATTTCGCTAGCTTGTGTTAGCTTAGATACTTCTACACAGCCCTAGCTCATATTAACAAATCCATATAGTACGCTTTGCTTCTCAATGCATTTCGATGTGTGAGGCGGCAGCCGAGGAGGGCTGCGGAGCGATACTATTTTGATTTGAGCTCAACGTTAGCAAGCGTCCTCGAGAATGACTGACCCTGCCTTTAATGCTATCCACTCCCAGACAGCGGCACTGCGGCCGGCGGAGCGGACCTGGAGAACGGCGTGTCCCTCCGCCGCTGCGACTCGGGCACTAGCGAGGACCAGGGCGCGGCCGGCAGCGAGGCGGAGCTGGCGGCCCGTGGGCCGGACGCCGTCTCTGAGGCTCTGTCCACGCTGTCGGGGGAGGTGCGTCCCAGCGGCGACGCCAGGGGCAAGAACGTGAAGGACATCCTGCGCAGCCTGGTGAGCACGCAGGCTGACGACCTGGTGGTGGACGCTGGCCTGCTGCCCCTCTCCTTCCTGGGGGGGGCGGGGGACGCTGCCCGAGACCTGGCCACACAGTTCCGCTCCTTTGACAGGTGACAGGCATGCACGCACGCGCACACACACACACACACGCAATACACAAACATGACCACACGACTACAATATATTCACACACACTGCACAGAGAACGTTGTATTGAAATGTGAGGAGCACATTAGTTTACAATTGACATACAATCACAGACTGTACCTTTTTAAATAATAGCTTGCCTACTGCAGAAGGATGAGAGGCACACAAAAACAGCCAAAGGAACTACACAAGCTACGTTTGAACCGAGGAATCTTCATTCTCAGGCTCTTTCCCTCTAGTTCCCGCTCTTCTTTCTCGTAGCTGTCAACACATGCTTTCAGCCCGAACAAATAGACCTACAGAGTACCTGTCTTAAATAAATAAAATCAACAAAACAGCACAACAATCGCGTCATGTCTGCCAAGCAGGTTAAGCGGAGGAATAAAGAGAGAGGGGGGCGAGACGAGGCTGACAGGAAGCTGTTTCTTCTTGCCACGTCACCGCCATATTTAATGTCTTTCTGTTTCATCCATCGCCCTCTCAGTCTGTGGCATTAACAGATGTATGAATAGCGTTCCTCTGGGGAGGCTGGACGGGGATGGGGGTTCTGTAGCCACAGACGGGCCTAAGTGAGACACGACAAACCCTCGTCTGTTTCAAATTTAGAGCATTGTCTCTGTGGCAGGCCTTCGCAAATGGGAGAGGAGGAAGAGAGAGCTTGGTTAACTTGAGACTAAATGAGAGAGAGAGAGAGAGAGAGAGAGAGAGAGAGAGGAGACATGCCTCCACAGGGGAGATGTCAAGTCAAGGTTCTCATGTCTTGACGAAAGCATTTCTCCATCTCTCTCACACACACTCGCACGCACGCACGCACGGTCCACCCCCTTCTAAACGACTGTGGGAATTCCAGGGCATCTCTGTGATCGTGGCTCTTTATCTGAGGAATGCTTTGTCAGGACTCGGGGCGCTCCTCATATCAGGGGGATTAGACTGGCTCCTGTCCGCTGAGCACACACCGGAGCAGGAGAACATCAGGGCAGCTGGAGAACGTAGGCTCACAGCTCTCCAACGCCGCCACCGATGGGAAACCTCTCTGTGTGCGCGTGTGCGCGTGTGTGTGTGTGTGTGTGTGTGTGTGTGTGTATGTTGCGGGCTGAAGGTCTTGTCGCTGGGGGTTAAAGAAGTCAGCACACGCACACACACAGAAGTTCTCCTTATCTCTTAGCTGGATCCGCCTGCTCCAAGGTGCCGAGTTATCTTGATGGCTGTAGCTCTGCAGCAACCGGGATGCGTTTCTCATGTACTTTTACTTTCCCAGAGTTTCTCAATACCTTCCCATCCCTGCACAAAAACCAACTCCATCCATCACCAGCTTCTATCTTTCTAAACAAAGAGCCCATTTCCATGACAGGGGATTAATATTGCACTAGCGCCGGGCAGATGGTATTTATAACCTCGTTCTAATGGCTTAATATCTCTAATGTTGTAAGGCATCTCCTGCTAACCTGCATTCCTGGGTATGCTCCTCCAACACCCTGACATTCTGCTACTGTACTAATACATCTCCATCAAACGACTGGGTCTCATGCATGTAGGGGGAAAATAACACAACAAAAAACATGGATCCCCCTGATTTTACAGACGACGGTGGGTCACGTTGTGGGAGGGGTGGGGGTGTATTCCTTTTGATTTATTTACCAGCAAAGAGCTGCTCGGTCTCACCAATCCATTTCCCAGCGATGCCCCTGTTATGACAGCCCGTCTGCAAATATTTGCTGACGCTAACCAGAGCTAAACAGTGTCATTGCACGAGCCGGTGATTTAGACTGCGCGGTTCAGCAGAATATGCCAGCGGCAGACGGTGGGATATACATGGAGCGTAGCTGTTCCCGGCCGCACGTGCGCGCAATACTTGGACGTAGAGATGAGCCGGAGTCGGTAACAAACCCTTTGTTGTGTTTTCCACAAATTCCCCCTTAAAGCTATCTCCACTAAAATGGCTAACTGCCGCAGTTAGCCGTACAACTTCCCATGAGGTGACACACCTGCAGTGTAGTGCTACAGACAGGCAGCGCTACAGACAGGCAGCGCTACAGACAGGCATTGCTACAGACAAATTACCCAGCTGCTTTACCACTTGGTGAGCTGCAGTCTCTTATGTGTCCTTCACATACATTGATGCTACATGCAAGCTAGCAGGGAAAAGTAGCGAGAGAAGCCCCTGCGGTGTGCTATTTGGAGAGGCCTTTAGGTCTCTAAAGCAGGCTTGGCGGCAAACGCACCGAAACACACATGCAAGCGCTCAATGCTAAAGCCCTGAGGGTCCCAGTTGCCCCCTTCATAAATCACTGATGTCATCAAGGTGATGCCCCTCCCACACAGGTCTTTCGCCGTCCAATCGCAGCCCGTAGCGCGTGACGGGCGTCGGGGGGGTTGATTGGGAAGTTAAATATCATTGTGGACATTCTCATGCACGGGGTTGCATGAAATGAGGGTTGCAAAGGGGGGAGATCAAAGCTCTGGTAGGGTACAGACAGCCCCCCCACTTCCTCCCTTCCTCCCTCCCTCCCTTCACATGAATAAGCCATGAGGTTAACACTCTGGAGAACGGAGGCGCGTTCACACGCACACAAACACACAAACGCACCCGCACACTTAAAACAAACGCCAATAGAACACACTCACATACTCTGCACCTGACTCACCTGAAAATAGTCCCACTTTACCGGAATGCCGGTGTTTACTGAACAAGCCTGCGTAGGTTAAAGCCTTGTAAATAATTCAGCTTCCACCGCCCGCGGACCGGCCCGCGCACGTAACCAACCGCCTGCCCTCCGCTGTCCTGTTCTCGGGCTGAGCCGGCGGGGAAGTGGGCCCGGGAGGGAGGGGCGAGGAGGGGGGCTGACGGCTGATTAATCGACGGGGGCGTCCCGCTCACGATAAGTGTGGCTAATGACCTGCTGAATAATTTACTTGCCTTGAGCTGGAGCTCACACGGAGTCGGGAGACCCACGCACACGTCTACACGCATGCAAGCAGGCTTGCGTTCACTGGTGTGCACACACACACAAGCTCACGCTGGCGTACCAGGTTTACCTGCGTTTCTCCTCTGACTTGTCAACATCTCTGCTACCGCCTTGGTCCCTCGATGTGCACCACACTCAGGAGTACTCTCTGTCTCTGCCTTTTCTGGACAGCACTGCCAATTTAGTTCTGTGGCGCGTAATGCTGTGCAATCATCTGTACCATAGCCGATTCAGTGTACCTGCTAAGGAACATGTGTGTTGTGCATGTTTGTATTGTGTTACTGAGCGTGAGAGAGAGAGACTGGTGGTGAAACCTCTGTGGCTTTTCAGCAGCCCTTCAGTACCGGTACTGTATTATGCTTTAAAAGGTGATGTAAGATAATTTTAATCTAATACACTTTTTCAGCGCGAATATCTCCTCACATCCCCATACTGTGCCTTTCCATTCTGTGTGCTTGCTGAAGAAAGCCAGGTGTTCCTACACAGCCATGGCCCTGTATATGGGGAACACACATGGTGCAGACCGCACCACGCAACGCTGTCCTAGCCTTAGCAATGCATGTCCAGTTTGGTGGGCGGAGCTTCTGAGGGAGCACCCTGTGTCATTTGAAGGGGGGGGAGAGGTGTTTTGTTTTAATCAAGTTCAAATATCAACAGACTTTCTCCAGCACGGCTTACTCCGCCTTTTAAGCATAGATCACCCCAAGGTCAGTGTGTAGCATCCAGGCTAACTCTTACTACATCTGACCGTAAATCAGCTGAAAGAAGCCTTTGATTCCTATGCCAGCTTTCTGTCTCCTACAGTATACTGTATAGGCCCACTATCTCCTCCTCAGGTGTGTGTGTGTGTTTGTGTTTATGTGTGTGTGTGTGCGCACTCTACATGTACTGTAACTGCTGCTTTACATTGACTTTTTATTTTATATATACTAACTGCTACAGAGTTTTTATTCGAACGCATTAGTCTGTATCTCTTTCTATGTCATGTAGACGTGACACATATATATGGGTATCGGCATAATGTGCGGGAGCGTTGGCCTGTTTTTTAGAGCGAACAGTAGCCAGTGATTATACACTGCTCTCCCCACGTCAGCACTGATAAACAGGGCCAGGCTCTCTTTGATATAACCAGTGGTCTGTCAGAGCCCTGCTCCAAACTGACAACTTATCTGCATGCTGCTGGCCTCCCCGGTCAGTGAGACGGCAAGACACATCTGAAGTGGGGAATATCCGTTGGTGTCTCGGTGTGTGTACAATGCAACTCAGTCCACACATGTTAAGCGGTTTATTTAAACAACAAATGGACAAATGGAAGAGAGCAAATAGGTTAGATTGAATTATGCCCGGATTTAACACATTTTAACCACGCCTAAGAGACTCACGGTAACGTTCCAGCAAGCAAAACAAACTCCTTTCCTTAATATTGCATTAGAAAAAGATACTGTATGGTCTGGCAAGCTAATTGATACGCATATTAGTCTGGATGACTGACTGCGGCAGGGAGCCCATTGATTGCAGGGAAGATGGATGTGGCCATTCCAGAACATTCTGTGTCAGGAAAACCGGCCCCTAATTACTCCTCCAGCCTAATGGGCTTCTGTTCAACTTGGTGTTCCGGACACCAGCAGGTCACATGAAGCGTGCGGTGAACTTGTGGTGTCAGCGTTTGTTTGTTTGTTTGTTTATAATTTTGTATATATTTTTTTTGCTGAGAAATCACACGGGACAACCGACCAGCTCTCTTGTCTCTTCACAGGAGTGTCGTCGTGGCACCCAAGACGGCGGCGGGCATGACCCTATCCCCAAGCTCGTCTTTGGCGGCCACACCCATCCCATCGGCCACCGCCGCCTCAGTGTCTGTCGGGACGCCGGTCGACGTCGTGGTTTCTGATGGGGACAATGCCGAGGGCGGCACGACCGATGAGCCGGCAGTTGGTGAGCATGCCCAAATGCACACCCACACATATATGTATTAGCTTAATTCCTTCTCAACATTGCTTGTGATTAGCCACAACAGTCCACGGTTAATGAAATGATAATTGATGGCGTTGCGGTGAACATGCAGGGCTGGTTTGACAGCTTCAGTGATTTGTTGTCGTGAAGGGAGCTAAGTCGGCGACTGCATCAGCGCGATGAGAAAAGCCAATATTTAGATACTGTGTGTGCGTGTCACCGCACGTGGTTTATAGTGTGTATGCAGCGCATCCCCTTCACACAGGCACCGGGTGGAGCAAGGCACAGTATTCAACAATGGTTGGATAAATGTATTATTCTAATTATTATTGATTGAACGTTTCTAAATTACGCTCACGGGAACATTTGTCAATGCAGAGAAATGAAAGTGTCATTAAACGTGTTCAGGTATTCACTGGTGACAGATACGTAGTGATGAAAAGCTGTGCGGGTGTTATTTCAGTGGAAAAGTGTCTTTTTAAAGGTAGGCACTTGCAAGTGTGTTTGTGTGTTTAAAAAGAGATTGTGCATAGAATCAGGACGAGAACGTGTGTGTGTGTGCGTGCACGCATGCCTGCCTGTGAATAGCATTGAGCCGGATGCATTGGTGGCTTATGTGCAACAGAGAAAAGCGTTCTTGTATAAACAAGCAGCTCTGTGCGTGCGTGCGTGCGTGCGGCCGTGCGTGCGTGCGCGTTAGGGGGCTGGTGGGAGGACTAATGGAGTTGAGTTCATTTACTCCTCTGTGTTTGAAGGAGCTACTCCAACTCCAGAGGGAGACTCTCAACAGGCCCACATGGCGCTGCTTAACGCCCGGTGCACACACACAGGCACACACACAGGCACACACACAGGCACACACACAGGCACACACACACACACACACACGCACACACAAGCACACACACATTCGCTCTTCCACATACCAGTCCACACTCCGCGGCTGTTCGCTATGAGTTATCCCTGCTTTGAGACACTTCTGGCTGGAAAAACAAGCTGGCTGAAAGCACTGGAGGAATCCCCCTCCTCTATTCAGCTGGGCATTGCTTTATTTATGAGGCACAGTGAAGGGAATTTACAGCCTGATCCATCAAGCACAGGCTTTGTACCTACTGCGCCTCTGTCTCCAGAATGAAGTCGTAAAGCACCTTTTAGCTGTATAATGAAACAGCCACCAGGATGTCCCGAAGGGATCAACTGGTATGTGAGGACATAGAAATGTAGGAATGGAGATGCTAAAAAAAATAAAAAAAAATCTCTAACTATTAATAAATTATCTGACTTTGCCACTCAAGGGCTGGACAACAGACGTTTTAATGAAGTCATTATTTTTATTTTTGGACAGCAGGCAGAGCAGCACCGAAACACAATGTAAATGTGTGAAACAGAATATTTCCCATTGCATTTATAACACTAGATGTATACAGTATGAATATATATTTTTTTTACTTGTATACAATAAATCAGTAATCATTTCTATAAATCTACAGACAGTATGCTAGCGACAGATAAATGACACCGTGTCAACTTGTGGCATTCACCGCGTGAACTGTAACGCGACGTATTGCGCCAGGAGTACATCATTTGCTATCTACACGTGAAAATTCCACTGTACTTATTGCACACTTGTTCCTGTTGCACTATAAATCCCCCCCCCCCCCCTCTCCGCATTTGAATGGGGACCACTGTATTATTTCATAGAGCAACGTCTCCGCACAGATTTACGACACGCCCTTGTCCGCCTGCCGTTGTAATGTATTGACGTGCAAGCGTGAAAATGTCCGCTTGTCTGTGCGCGCTGTGTAAGTGCTTCGTAGAGAGAGAGAGAGAGAGAGAGAGAGAGAGAGAGAGAGAGAGAGAGAGAGAGAGAGAGAGAGAGAGAGAGAGAG
>JAODOY010050783.1:1748-18696 GCA_025399855.1 Forbesichthys papilliferus | reverse complement strand
AGGTGTTCCAGGCACGTCCAGCTGGGAGGAGGCCTCGGGGAAAACCCAGGACTAGGTGGAGAGATTATATCTCCACACTGGCCTCAGAACGTCTCGGGATCCCCCAGTCAGAGCTTTCCAATGTGGATAACTGGATAAGCAGATGATGGATGGATGAATGTATTATAGTAATGATGACAAATATTCCTATTTTAAAAACACCCTAACAGGTTACAAACGCCTTCACGTCGTTGAACAACACTCATTAAACGAAGCAAACGTCTTTGAAAGTAGTTGCAAGAGCTTTGCACATATTTTTAAGGAAACGTGTCATTCAGTAAAAGTTAATTGAACGTTCAGAACTTTCAGTCCACTGAATGCACCCTATGCTAAATGACACTCACTATAGTACTAGACCAATGAAGGGGCAGTTCGTGTCTAAACTATCACGCTAACAGTCGCCATAAATGGGCAGTGTTAAATATTTTGACAGGCCGACAATGGCAGGCGCATTGAAGCGCTAAGCTTGTACTGTGTACCCTATGAGATAAACACACGATGCACAAACGATTGTGATTGATTGACTGGTTAATCAGCCAATGCATGAAGCTTCCTGTGTACTTTGTCCAATCAAAATTCACCATGTCAGTCGTTTTTTTTTAATTCTGTCATATGGGTAGGTCTATGTGAGAGAATCATGGCTGCTCACTTGATTTGGTGGTTAAGAAGATTATGTAGTTTATTATTATTAATATACCCTATCTGTGTGGCTGCCTTTTTGAATTTAGAGGAGTTAAATGAAATGAAATATGGGATTCAAATTCTTCCTGATCCAGTCATCTTGGGACAGGTGAGAATATGAAACCTTGTTTTGCTCAAGCTAAACGTAGCTTTGGTAGCTAACAATGGATATTAACTAATATACTTAGCATCAACTTACTAAAAAGACACGTCCAATATTTAATATGTAACCAACATAAAGTGTGTCTCCATTACCGTACAATGTAAATAGTACCGTAGCCTAACTAGGCTGTTAATTGTCCTAAATCGATGCTGACAGCTCTCACTTGAAACTACCATAAGACCATTATTGTTTCTATTGCAGACCAAGACTGAGGAGATTATGATGGTATCTAGCAAATACAAACAACTTTATGAGTGTCGACTTCCAGCTCAAGCCATAAGGTTTCACCAAGACCCTGCTGCTGAGCAGGAACCCCAGGGTTACACTGGACCGGGTGTCTCAGAGCTACTCAGTTCAATGCAAGATGCTGCCTGCTTAGTGAAGGTTGTTTACAGTTACATTGGTCTATTAAGTAATTAAGTAATTATTTCGGAAACATTTTTCATTTCTTGAAATAGCTTTACAAATACATAATAAAAATCATTAAATGTACTACATGGTTCTATGATTCTCTCATCCTCTCACATTTAAATTACAGGAAGGTTATTTACCTACAGTATGATGTGAATATACTCTATTCAACTTATTTTTTGTTTAAATGTTATCAGCATTTAGAATAGCTCGGATTCATTCTTGTCCTTTTCTGTCATATTTATTTGTAATAGGGACAGTGGCAACATCTACATTGACCTACCATACAATGATAAATAGTTATATATATATATATATATATAATTTGTATTTGTAAAATGTCCCCTTTTGCAGACAAAGGATTGGTGGACATATGAGTTCTGTCATGGGCAGTTTATCAAACAATACCATCTTGAGGGTAAGGGGGGTCTTTATTATGTTTTTTTATATACTGCATGGGTTATATTAACTTTAGCTTTTTCTTGATTGTCAATTTTTATATTTCCACCGATGTTAATAAAAAAGGATTTGTGCCAATATCTTCACAGACACAGACATCCAGGGGGATGTTCTCTTCCTTGGGCACTATGAGTCTGAATTTGATTGGAGCAATGAAACGGCAAAGGTAAAGTGTTTTGTGTCCATAAATTAACTTCTACATGTTTACTTCATTATCAATTAAACACTAATTGAAAGATAATAAAATCTAAACAATCATATTAGGCACCTACTGGTACTGTATTTCTCCACCAAATGTCAGAAAAGGAATTTAGAAATTAAAAATCCAAATTACATACAGCACACATACAATTACAGTACTGTTTAGTAGTTCGACTCATGCTGTTAGTGATTTTTTTTTTGTATGCATAAAGTATACAATTAAATAAACAGGTTGTTTATACAGTACTGCTGTTGGGAATATTTCAATGGGGAAAAACTGAACATCAATAAGCCGATTCTCCAGCTCTAATAATTAACATAGTCTCCAACTAAAAGAGAAAGGATTTTTCATCAAATAATAATTTACAGTGTTATGCAAATATTTTTCTCATATTTCTCAGGCATCCAAGCAACATAAACTGAAGCGTTACCACAGCCAGACATATGTTAACGGTTCTAAGTGTGACCTCAACGGAGGTCCCAGGGAAACTGAAGTCAGGGTGAGACAATGTTTTACATGTAATATGTCTGTCCGCTTTTAATGTAGTTGAAACTGACATGTGATCATTGCCTATGGTTTAAAAATAAAAAATGTATTATAACCAGGGTTCCCACTGGTCATGGAAGCTCTGGAATATTTATTTATTGTTGTTATGCTGTCTGTCCCTTTTATGCAGACATTGTTCTGGTGGTTTTTCTGTTCATTTTAGGTAATGGAAATACCGATTTTTAGTCTGTAAAAGTCAGGGAATTTGACATTTCACTTAATAGAAGGGAAACCCTGTATGACAGAATATCTCTAATAAAAATATTCTCGACCTACAAATGTACCTAGAAACAATAAAGCTAGAACTACAAGTTCTACGAGTGCAGAGGTGGTAGACTGTCTGTGTTGTGCTTCCAGTTTGTGTGTGAGGAAGGTTCAGATGACTACATTGCCAGAGTGGATGAGCCTCAGTCCTGCCACTATGTGGTGACTGTCCACACCAGCCGTATTTGCCAGCACCCCTACCTGAGTCCACCATCCACCGGCACACCCCATGGGATTGTGTGCCAGCCAGCTCTTAGCGCTCAGCACTATATGGACTACGTCAAGGCTCAAGTCTGTGAGTCAGTCAACAGGAATTATGTAGCTTTTATATGGGGCCAATATTGTAGCAAAACTATTTACAAATCTGCTTGAAGAGTTTTGTCTATCTCAATCTGTGTGCATTTTTGCAGATTTGTAAATGTGCAAATTAAGTTACAAATCTGTATTTATATTTGTAAGTGTACTGAGATTTGAATGCATAGCCATATCTGTAAATGCATACATATATTTGTGTGACCTGTAACCTATAAGTGTAGACCTATTTGTAAATGCGTACATGTAAATTTGTACATAGATACTATGGCTGAAATGTCGTAAGTATTTTTCTCAAACAGTTACAACTCAATTACAACGCTTTTCCTACACTTCTGCTGTGGCAGATTTGCAAATGCCTCTGCAACAGCCTACCATGCCCCATATTTTGAATGTCATCAGAAGAAGGAAAAACAAGTTCATAATGTATGCACCCATAAATGTGCTAGGTACAATATTCAGTCAGCTGAGAGAGTTTGTGGTTAATATCTTCAGCTTCAGTTTAATTTCGCCGTGAGAATCAGTCTGGAAAGTCTAGGAATTATTTTGAATGTGTCCAAGTAGCAACTGAACTTTCTAATCAGCGTCGTGTTTATAGCTACACAGGTGTGGTTTTCCCATCAGGGTCGTGTTGATAGCTATACGGGCGGGCGTGGTTTAGGTGTGCCGACAGCAAAATCTACCAGATGGTTCATCCAATCAACTGCAAAGTTTTTTGTTTTTTTACCTGCCATTCACAAACAGTTTCAATGTACGGCTACCCAGGTGGACTTGTGACAACAATTAATCTGGCATGTCAGGTTAAATAAGTGCTCATCTGTTTCCATATGTCACTAAAATGCAGAGCATGTAGACCTCACCTATTAAAGTTACATTATTATCTAAAATGAAAATTGTCTACCAAGAGGTTTTCCCCAAAGACGGAGGCTTTCTTTAGATTCTGAATAGTGTAAATCATTATATAACTGATATTTATACAGCAATCTTTTTCGCTAGCGGACACAAAGCGTAAAGTGGAGCAGATCTCAGAGGAGCTGAGGAGCCTGGATGAGATATTGTCTGGTAATGAGAGAGGTGATGATTCCACAGTAGGTGAGGAGTCGCCTACATCTCTGGGTGACGCAGCAGCAGGTGTAGATGTGGCACACAGGCCCATAGGTAACCTCTTTTCTTTGGTATTTGTGTGAACACGGTGACTCCATATATGCACTGAGCATTCATTCCTGTTGAAACAGATACTGGCCATGTGTCAGAGAACGAGGAACCAGAAGAAAAGACAGATTCCGATTTTTGGACAGGAGTGACCAGGCGAGAAGATTCAGCAGCCTCTGCTTTGCAGGTATAGTATAGAATTGTATGGATGAGTACCTAGTGACATGTTTGTCCTTACACCACAGAGATTGTTTGGTATGAAACATTGATTGTTATTGGATGAGCCAATCCTGTCAACAATCAGACGAGTCCATGGCATTACATCCTGAAACTGTCTGTCTGTCTAAACTGTCTAATTGCTATACTTCCCTCTAGAGGTTCTGCATACGTTAATCAGAAATGCTATATTGCAGCTATGTGTACAGGTCATGCTAAGTGTTAAGATGCCTTTAGGTGTGAACAAATTAATCATATAATTCATCACCAGAAAATTAATTACATTTAAGTAATGAAATGATTTCAATCATGTTAAATGCAAAAATATAAAGGTGCTATTTCCAACTCAAAATGCGTAATATACATTGTGTATATTACACAATGTATGTATGTGTAATGTACAGCCCTCATAAAATAGGACTGGTGACTTCCCTGGTATGCAGCCCTAGATAATAAACATTTGTCACGACACCAGTGTACAGTTGTGTAGCTGACACATCCCCAGCTTACTGCTTATTTCTTTCATGAATTTGAGCTGCAATTTTACTTTAAAATATCTATTCATTCAAATTTGTTTGGGTGGTTAATGTCACCCTTTTCTGTGGTGTGACAACTCGGAAGACATTTATTTCAGTTTTACATGATCTTTTGCCTTTTATAATTTTGAACTACTGGGTTACAACACCACTTTAAGATAACTGTTTGGGTTAATAACTTCAGCATGAGCATTTCATATGATATAATAGATTATTTTATTTCTATTGTAAAATCTAGATAAATTGAGCCTTCTACAGATTAAGTGATTATAGAAATAATATTTTTTAATCTATTACGACCTTAGACAAATGCATATACTCCCTTGTATGCAGAGACTAAATTTGGAAGTTGGGGGAATGGGGAATATTGGCTAGTGTGACAATTCTGCTAGATGTAACAGTATTGTGATTACACAGGCCGCAGAGGAAGACAATGACAAATCACCTACAGATAACGAAGTTCTAGATGAAGGTAATGCATAACACGTATGTTTTTAACTATTTCTAATGCTGTTTCACTGAGATGTCTAAGCTCTTGCTCTCTTAGTGGCATTTTCTGAAGTATAATATTTCCATGCGCAAGCAAAATCCATTTGAATTAGAACGTTATGTTTAGCATGACAAACCTTTGTCATTGTAGTAGAACATCATCGGTACGTGTGTTATTTTTATCATTGTGTGTATGTATTTGCAAATGGAGTGTTTTTGCAAGCATTTTGATTTTTACTTTTAGGTGACAATTTCAACTTTAAAATTATCACGGACCCGGCGGACTTTATGAAATTTGTCCAGCACCTAAAACAGAGCAACAGAAAAGTGTGTAATCTGCTTTTCTAGGCCTTGCTTATTAATTTTGAATGTAATGCAATACAATACTTTTAATGTGACAATTCTAATGTGGATTTGACTCCTATTTATTTTGTATTTCTTAAGAAGGCTAACAAACGAGCCAAGAGCCATTCACAGAAGAGCCAAGGGAGCAATGGCGTAAAGGAGACAAGTGGTGAAGGACAGAAAGACGAAGATGAGCACCTAATGGAAGAGTTTGAGGAGGAGACCGCCGCCCTCTTGGTGCCTCCAGATAAGATTGAAGAGATAAAAGAGGAAATGCAAAAGGAGTTTGACAACATCATTAATGAGGTGGCCAAACTGGTTTCTATTAGCCTTTCAAGTGTATCTTATTTTGTTCTTCGTTGCTTGTTTTATACCCCACGTGTACACAATAATGCTGAACACAATCTGAGCCATGTAAATTCAAAACACCCACAGTGTGTTAAGTAATTTATTTGAAACATAACCTTTGATAGAACTAGAGTCTTGTGCTGTAATGTGAACGCACACGTCACTGTAAATTGGTCCACTGTGTTTCCTTCGATAGGCCCAGCAGGAGTTGGAGACGGAGGGGCTGAAAGGAGAGTTTGACCGCTCTCAGGCTACGCAGACACTGGAGTCCACTCTTGACAAGCTCCTCGACCGCCTTGACAACCAAGAAACCCAACAGCCAGAGCAACAGATCGGGGGAGGCCAGAGACCCAGTGACCCAACCAGGGGGAGCCCTAGTCTGGCTCCACAGCAACCAGGTACCTGCACATTTAGCCTGGAGCTCATTGTGTGTTTATCCATCTGTGCATGTTTGTCGTGCCGTATTCATCCCATGCTGAGAACCGCTCTGGGCTGCACTGAGGTCTTTGTTATACTGAATACTGTAAGGAACGGGTACGTTGGATCATTTGATTTCCATTAGTCGGCACGCTCTGCCTCTGGCGCTGTTGACGTGTGGGTTGATTTATCGTCATCAAACCCAACATTCTGACAATTTGAATACACTGACGTAGAGGAGACTTCTGGAACATGCGCATATGTTTGCCTTTCACCTCCCCTATGCTACTGCCCTCCAGATGGGCTACGAGGTGACCCATGTTGTTAACTCCCCCCACCCACCCCCCCCAACCCCCCTTCCCCCCAATCCTTCTCTCTCGTCACCCCAGACCAAGAGGATGGCGACCACGTAAAGATCAAAATTACTAAGTATAAGACGGGCAGCAGCCCTACCGGGGAGGTCAAAGTTCAGGAATTGGGTGAAGGCGATCCCCAGTGGCAGCACATAAAGGACGTGGTTAAAGAACAGCTAGAGAAGGCGGGACTGAAGGCCGAAGGTAGGAATGGGAGTGCCCAGAAACACACATCCTCTCTCGCCTTGGTCTTGTCACCCATATGCTCTCTCAAGCTCCATCCTTAATCCATGTCAATATTTAATTTGCTTATTGGGAGAGCAAAACCTGTTTAACGATTCTTCGTAGCTGACCCAAGAGCCACCGGTCTGTCGCCATCGGTCATTTGTGTTTTTAGCCGTGGTTCCGTTCACTTTGTTGTGTTGTTGTTGTTGTTGTTGTTTACTCATTTCACACGCAGGACATTTGTCTTCATTTGCGACACTAGGTATCAGAATTATTTAGTCGGCCCTGCCTTTGCCCCTGCCTTTCAGGTAAAATTGAAGTGAAGATCTTAACACGGAAGAATACAGAGGAAACGGGCGATCAGTGGCTGACCGAAGAAGACACAAAGTCATTTAGGGAGCTGCTCATAAACCTTCTGGTAAAGGACGTGCTTATCTCAAGCGGTCAATGTGCTGCCTGCATATGAGTTAATCGTTTTATGAATGCAATGCAAACAGAGGCTGTACTGTACAATAACTGTATTTCTTGTGTGGCTTGAGTTGGTGTTGTTTCATGCATACCCTTTTCCTTTCTCTGTACATATTAATGTAGGAAATACCTTTTTTATAAAATGTGGTGATAATGTTTTTTTCTTCTCTCAGACTGGAGGCACAGAAGAAGTTTACAAGGAGCAAAAGAGACAACAGGAATTGGAGAATAACTATAGGTTTGTGTGGGGCCAGTCACAAGAGGAGTCCCAGTCAACTAGCTCCTCTGACTCTGATGATGTGGACATCTGATATCCTTGTGCCTTTCACCCACTGTGAAGGCAATCCAAACCCTGTGGATAACTGTTGGCCAGGGTGTCTCTTTTATAGCAGAACGATGAGCCCTTGCTATTGAATTGTTGCTATTATACCTGCCAGACAATATCTATACACATTTGTCCTCATCCACTATTTGTGTCTGATTTCAATGCACCAGAGGAACATTTCCAGACATCCCCACATCTGTGCTTTGCAGTTATTCAGATGTACTTGGACATGTCTTTCTCATAGTCCGGAGACTCTTTTCACAATGAAAACTAGACGGCAAATTGGTTTATGTAATACGCACAATGTGTAGCTTTTAGAAATGCATAAATGAGTTTTCTTGAATCCTTGCAAGTTGTGATTGTAGTTGTTGACAGCACACCGCATTAGAAGTTGGACATCACGCAGTGACTTGCTGTGCCATTGTTCACAAGAGATTATCTTGTATAATTGACATGCTTGGGGCGAAGTATTTTATGAATGACAAACTCTTGACTGCAAAGTTTTATATTTCCTTGGCCAACATTATGAACATGGAAAAATGGATAGGAAAAATAAAACCTTTTGTAAATCTTTTTTTATACATTGTTTTGTTAGCTGATTTTCATTTAAATACAAATGTATGATAAATAAGCATAAACAGCACTTTATATTTTACAGAAAACACCAGTTAACGTTGTCTTCATTAGCAGTATGTTAGTAAGTTCAAATTCACTTTGGCCTGTTTCCATGTACAGAGTTGAACCGGATTAAAAATGTAAAGACATTGGAATGTAAAATATGCATCTAATTTATTATTGTATCTTAAAAGGAATTTGGTGATCTCAATGCATCAAATGTGTACAGACAAGTGCTGTATAAAAAAAACAAACGGTATCCAGTAAGATCAACTTGTAAATAATGGAATTTATTTTGATTGTATATGCAAACTCCTAGTTTATATTTGGATCTAGGGTGACTGTTTTAAAGTAAAGATTAAATGTCTTCTTTGTTATCTTACAGTACCATACATATTCAAATTGTGGAAACAAGTTACATGAAAACCTAGACATATTTTAAAGTGTTCATACTGGCCTTTGAACTGCTCCATTGGCTCAATGGGGATGCAATTCAGCTGACTTGTAAATTTATTTATGTACAATTACTCTTTAAAATAAAGTTTCTTCCTAATTATATTTCCCAATATATGTTTGCTTTTATAGTGCAACTGGAAAGTATTCACAGCACTTCACTTTTTATGTTACAGCCTTATTCCAAAATGAATTAAAATGTTTTGGGAAAAACCACATGTACATAAGAATGGAGCTCAAGCAAATCCTGATTCCAAAAGTGTCAGGGTGCCGGAGTTTAGGGTGCGGTTGACGTCTGACTGATCACGTTTCGGTGTATACTGTGGAATTGGTGGCATTGATATTGGGGTTGCGTTGGGTGGAGGAGGTGAGGCCGCATAGTGTGCTTGTGTGCACCGATTACGGCGGTGGTGCTCAGCAGTTTGTCGACTGGTAGATCAGATGGGGGGGGGGGGGGGGATTTGATAGTGGAGTTGTTGGTGGTGTTGTTAGGGTTTGAAGGAATGGGTAAGGTTGTTTGGTTTTGTTGCGTGGGAATAAGGAAGTGGATAGGGTGGTGAAGTGTGCATCTAGGAAGGTGGACGTTGATATGAAGTTAAGGCGCTGGTCAGGAAGGGCGGGTTGGATTGTCGGCAGTTGCTATGGGATGGGTGTATGACGGGGAGAGGGTACTATGGGGTGCAGGCTGCAGTTACAGTGTTGGCAGTTAAGGTAGTTGTGAAGCGGTCCTGTAGGAGGGATGTAGTGTGGTGTAAGCTGCAGTTTGGTCATACTGGTCTCAATGCAACGCTGAAGCTAATGAGGAAGCTTGTTAATGGTTTGTGTGCGTGGTGTGGAGTGGATGAGACTGGGGCATGTGTTGTTATTTTGTGAGAAGTATGATGAGGCCAGGGAAAGGCTGTATTGGCTGGTTAGGGAAGAAGAGAGGCGGTGGGGTTTGAAAGGAATTTTGGGTGGTGGGTGTGGTCAAGGTGTAGTGTCGAGGGCGGTGTTATGGTTTGTTAAGGTTGCAGGTTTAGGGGCTAGAGTAGGGAGGCTGTGACCGACCTCACACTCCGGTACAGTAGGTGGTGGTATATGCACCTTTCAGTTGGTTGCGATCCGCCATTAAACCCCACAGAAGTTGCTTCCTATTTGTTTTAGAGTCCATTTTAAAGTCTTAGATATCACATATGGAGCCTTGCACGGTCAAGCTCCCCCATACATCCTGGACTTACTACACACACACACACACACAAGAGGTGACTGTGCTTTCGGCACAGTGGCTCCCAGGCTATGGAACGCTCTCCCTCTCACCTTAAGAGCTATGGATACTGTGGACACTTTTAAATCACACCTTAAGATGCTAATTTTTAGACAAGCTTTTCATTAGCATTTGATTCTATGATGTATGCTACTTTTATATCTGCTTAGCTTTTTTAATGTATTATGTTTTGTTTTGTTTTGTATTTGTTGGTAATTTCATTGGTTTAACTGTAAAGCACTTTGTGACTTCTTGTCTGTGAAAATGCGCTATATAAATAAAATGTACTCACTAGAAGTGCATGTAAGAGCACAAACCATGCCATGAAGTGTAAGGATTTGTCTGCAGACCTCTGAAACAGGATTGTATCAAGGCACAAATCTGGGGAAGGCTACAGAAAGATTTCTGCAGCATTGAAGGCCCCAATGAGCACAGTGGCCTCCATCATCTGTAAATGGATGAAGTTTGGAACCACCAGGACTCTTCCTAGAGCTGGCCGCCTGTCCCAACTGAGCAAAGGGGGTGAAAGGTTTTAGTCAGTGACCAAGAACCCGATGGGCTCTCTGACAGAGCTCCAGTGTTGCTCCATGGAGAGAGGAGAACCATGAGAAATAAAATGATATAGTCTGAATAAACAAAGATTGAACTTGGTCAACACGGTGCGGCCAATGGATAGCACTGTGGTCTCACAGCAAGAAGGTTCCGGGTTTGAACCCCGGTCATCCCGGCCTTTCTATATGGAGTTTGCATGTTCTCCCTGTGCTTGTGTGGGTTTGCGCCGGTTTCCCCCACATCCAAGAAACATGTCAGGTTCAGAGAATTGGCATATATCTGGAGACACTGCTCCCTTGAGGGATGGGTTAAATGCAGAGAACACATTTGGATGTATGTGACAATAAAATCACCTTTACCTCTTTGGCCTGAATGCCAAATATGTGGAGGAAACCAGGCACCACTCATCACCTGTGAAATACCATGGTGGCGGCAGGGACTGGGAGCCAGGTTTGAGGGAAATATGAATGCAATAATGTACAGAAACATCCTTGATAAAAACCTTCTCCAGAGTGCTCTCTACCTCAGACTGGGGAGAAGGTTCATCTTCCAACAGGACAATGACCCTAAGCACACAGCCAAGAAAATGGAGTGGGTTCTTGACAACTCTGTGAATGTCCTTGAGTGGCCCAGCCAGAACCCAGACTTGAACCCACTTGAACATCTCTGGAGAGATCTGAATATGGCACAGATGCTCCTCATCCAACTTGATGGCGCTTGAGAGGTCCTGCAAAGAAGAATTTGAGAAACTGCCCAAAAGTAGGTGTGCCAAGCTTGTAGCATCACACTCAAAGCCTTGAGGCAGTAATTACTGCCAAAGTGTGAATACTTTCCGGATGCACTGTATACAGTATGCATCTGCATCTTGTGTAATATCCTATGGTGCAGATGGCAAATGCCCTATCCTGACTGCTATACAGTAATATACTATAGGACAGGGCTGTTTAACTCCAGTTCTGGAGGGTCACACCCTACATGTTTTAGATCTCTCCCTGATCCAACACAGCTGATTCAAGGTTGTTAGAAGCCTGTTAATGACAGTTCATTTGAATCAGGTGTGTTGGAGCAGGGAGAGATCTTGAACATGCAGGGTGCGGCCCTCCAGCACCGGAATTGAAAAGCCTTGCTATAGGATAACATTTCATACTGCTAATTGTGAGCAGTGGGCAGTGACACAAGTGCTATTTGTTGTTCAAGGGCAGAAATATTAACCTAATCTCTTGTGGCATGATGGTCTGTGTATGGTTCCAATACAGAAGGTCATGGGTTTGTACCCTGAATTTGGCCTACAAAAGTATACTTGAACAAGATGCCTCCATCTTGTAATCACGTTAGTTAAAAGTGTCTGCTAAATAATCTAATCATTTTTTGGAGTGGAAGATGATAACACAAGCACAGTTTACAAACCCAAATCTAATTGGATTTGTTGGATGCATTTTGACACTGATCTAATATAATTTATATTATTTAAAAATGTAGCCTACAAATAAAACTGTTATGTAGCATACCTTTGGTTGCCAGTTCATAGTTTCTGCCCTGCTGATGCCGTTTTGATAGTGAGGGAACTTTCTATAGCCAATTCGTACCACAGAATGTGGTTATGGTAGGACATGTAAAATATACACTTTTAAGTGACCGTAGAACATTAATATTATTTAGGCTATTTATTACAGTAGCCCAGGGGTGCCCAACCCTGGTCCTGGAGAGTTACAGCCCTGCATGTTTTAGATGTCTCCTTGCTCCAACACACCTGATTCTAATGAATGGCTCGTTATCAGTCTCTGCAGAAGCCCATTGATTTGAGTCAGGTGTGTTGGAGCATGGAGACATATAAAACATGCAGGATAGGGCCCTCCAGGACTGGAGATGGGTACCCCTGCAGTAGCCTATGAAAGGCAGCTGTCCAAATGTAGGCTATAGTACATTTTGTGCACCGCAATTAACATTTTTGATAGGATAGGAAGGATAAGTTATGATAATGTGAGATTACTGGAGTCCAATGTTTTACTAATGTATATTCTTAGTTAGAGCCTACGATGTGTGAACTGTGTGTAAACTATGATCGAAAATAATTTGTTAGTTGACCTCTAGAAATATCTGTATTAATTTAACGTTAGAACTTATTGTCAATGTTATGTATGTTCATGTATATCTTGCGTATAATTATGAATTTGAGTTAGAATGTCGATTATGACCTTTGTTTGTAAATTGAGATTGGGGGGCCGGTCCATACAGACGGGGCTGCTACGTTAGTGGAGGGGGCGAGTAGGGCTAACGCTATCCGGAAGTATACATTCTTGTTTGCTTCTTGTGGGCCGTAGCCCTCTAGTTATCGAAACATACTTCGACATAACGCTTTTCACGGTGCTCAGAGTATTTGTGTCGTAGTGGTTATTAAATGTGTAGCCTACGCGGAAAGCGTCACGCAGGATGATAATAGTTCCATAGTAACGGTAATGTTTGGTAGTCAGCCTTTTCTTATGTCTGCTAACTTGACGCGAAGTTAGTTGGTACCGTACTGTTAGCTGAGTCGATCTTGTGACGTGCTACTGACAAGCTAATACCAGCTGTCCACAGTATTGGAATGGGGAACATACTTTAATTGTCGTTTAGGTTCCCATGAAACATTTTACGTTACAGGCAACGGTGTTGGTAAGTTTACTGTACGGTACGGTAATTATGGCGGTAGCCAACTACCCGTAGCAATAACTTTGTATTATGGTCAGCACTCTGGTCCTACTATACGGTACTAGGGTTAATTGCATTCACAAGGCTTCATACGGTACAACGATGAAATAGCTGCGGAGTGCATGTGCAATGGTAGCAGTACTTGTGTGGTAGGTAAACCACACCCTGGTGTGAAACTTCTGTCGCTAGATTTCCTCTCATTCGTAGATATGCATACAGTACCGGCACAGTTGTATACTTGAGACTCTAGTGTTAGTAATCTGCTGTCTTTTTTTTTCAGCATTTGCACAGCTAAAGCGCCGAAAGCAGAAACCTGTCCGGCATGAAGGCTTTGGGAGCAAGATTCTCTTTCTACGTTGGATTCCTGGTGGGATCGTTGACACTATATGTGGTTTTGCGGCAGGTATGGTTTGAGAGGAGTTTCCCACCACATCTTACCAATGTCTTAGAAAGGGCTGGTGACTACCACCAGGAACCAGATGATGACAGTAACTGGAAGAAGGAGAGGTCAGCTCTTTTCAACCTGAATCACCCCCACCATATAGGTAAACTATTTTTTTTTTAAAGTGTGTGTGTATATATATATATTAACTTTTTTTTAAAAATGTAATATGTTTTGTATAGTATGAACTATGTACCATATGTTGTGTATAATTGGGCTGTAGCCTTGTGTAACCAGACCCAATATTAACTTGGTGAATAAGGTCAGGCCATGCTCCATTTGGTCATTGCTTCCTGCTTGACATAGACCCCTGGTTAAACTATTATTTTTATCGCATATCTAGCTCTACCACCATTTGAAACATGCTTTATTTCAACATAATCTCACCAACCCACCATGATTGGAAATGCAAACAGGGTTTCAAGACTAATATCATCTAAATATATTGCGTTGAGAGCAGTAGTCGGGTGCATCTAGGCTAGTTGGGCTGTGCCATATCGGCTATGTGATACAGGCTTAATGGTAAAATTCCTACTCATTATAAGAATTTGTCATGTCATATGATGTTGACATATAGACTTATGCAGTGTTTTACATTTGTCGCAATTTGCAACATTTGCATCTCAGAGGTGTAGTAGACACACTTACTCCATAGGTTTGGAATGGAGAACAGTGAAGCCGGTTTAAGGGCTATTACCTGTTTGTTCAAGTATTGTTCTGGTTTGTGACTTAAAACAACTGAAGAAACACTATTTGTCTGGTAGATGGTCCCCCAAAATGATTTTGGCTCAAGATTGTGGCCAAAAACAATAGCACAATTTTCATATTGTTGTAATAGTTACAATTATAAAGTTTATATTGTTTATATAACTCAGGAACCTCCCATTCTGCACCCAGCATAATTGGTGTAATGAATATCATTTTTAATGCCAAAATGCCCTAGAGGCAAATGTTTTCTATTATAAAGGACTTATTCTTTGTTTGCTGTACTGTTTTACCTTACCCAGTAAGCAAACATTAACAGTTTATTTGACCACCACACCTTTACATATGTTAAGGACGTAACCCAATTAGTTTTATGAGATCCATGAACACTGTCCACTTATTTAGTAGCACGTCGTGTTTAGTTTAGCATGTGCCGTGTCTTAATTTCACGATGTTGAATGGCAGCTTGCTCCATTTGACACCATGTAAGAGCAGAAATGTGTGAAAATGGAAATGTGCTCCTCAGGCGAGGACAGCCGCATGGCAGATCTGCTGTACAAGAAAGTCCGCATTCTTTGCTGGGTCATGACTGGTCCCAGCAACCTGGAGACGAAGGCACGCCATGTGAAGGCCACATGGAGCCGACATTGCAACATCGTGGTGTTCATGAGCTCCGTGGACAACCCCGACTTCCCCACCGTAGGCCTGGGCACCAAGGAGGGCCGCGATCAGCTTTACTGGAAAACTATTCGAGCCTACCGGTACGCGTACGAGCACCATGCTAACGAGGCCGACTGGTTCCTCAAGGCTGACGACGACACCTACGTCATTGTAGACAACCTCCGCTGGGTGCTCGCCA
Source organism: Forbesichthys papilliferus (assembly GCA_025399855.1). NCBI lineage: Eukaryota > Metazoa > Chordata > Actinopteri > Percopsiformes > Amblyopsidae > Forbesichthys > Forbesichthys papilliferus. Next base: position 3,188 of record JAODOY010050783.1, on the reverse strand, counting down.
ACCACACACCAGAGGAGCCCATCTACTTTGGTAGGCGATTCAAGCCCTACACTAAGCAGGGCTACATGAGTGGCGGGGCAGGCTACGTGCTAAGTAGAGAGGCCCTCAGGAGGTTTGTGGAGGGCTTCAAGAACAATGTGTGCACTCACACAACTTCTGTAGAGGACCTGGCCATGGGCCAGTGTATGGAGAAGGTGGGGGTGAAGGCAGGGGATTCTAGAGACACTGTCCTGAGAGAGACCTTCCAGCCGTTTGTACTCGAGCAGCACCTCACCGCCAAGTTTCCCAAGAGCTTTTGGTACTGGAGCTACTGCTACTACCCCATCTCTGAGGCAAGTTCTAGAATGTATTTAGTATTCATTGCCTTACTGTGATGGAATAATCTCATCAATACATGTGCTAATAAGGATCTGTTTGGTTATCCTATGTTTGCAACCAGTTAGATAAAGTCAAAACATTAATTTAGTTAAATTAGATTGCTTTGTCAACAAAGCTATACTATGGAATGAAATCCTTCACCACAACAGTTGAACTTTAGCTGGTACTAATATTTGAGTTGTGTAGTTTGAATTTGCTATTTAGGTGTACCCACACTGAGTATTACAAGCAGCCAGTATGGATTAGGGATCTTGCTTCTAGATATTTACAAGTAGGCTCAAAGCCACTAGACTATCTTGCCTCCTTAAACACACATTCATGTAGGTCACACAGGTCTTGTGGAAAGCCAATCTGGATACAATATTCCTTGTTCTTGTTCCTTGTTCTGATATTCTAGGAGCTTGCCAGACATGGAAATAAAATACAGAGGTAGGAACATTTTCAGTCTTAAACTACGTCCTGGTTGGGCTATATGTCCCTAATGTAATGTCAAAGTGTGTTGCCAGGTAGCGAGCTAGCGTGTTTTGTTTACTTTGCAGCGGTAGCATCAGCGATGCACCTTGCAAAATACAACTTAATACAACTTTTGGCTGGCAGGTTCAACTTAATCGATCATGACTACGAATCTGCCTCACCAATGTTTCTCTGATCACGAGCTGCTACGCCGTGCTCTCTTTTCCACTGCAGGCTGACAAGGCTCACTCCACGTGCACACACACACACACACACACAGAGAGCTCATCGAGGGAAAGATGCACAGCGGTGGAGAGAGAGCTGATGAAACTACACGCGTTACTTAAAGTGCAATAAAAGTCTATCCATTAAAAAGCAAACGAGTAATCGGTGCAAAATGCGGACTCCAAATGATGAAAATGATTGGAGTAAAGTGTGATTTTTCCCAACAATATAAACAAAAAAGCATAATTTAAGACTGTAGATGTTTTTCTATAGTCATACGATATATATATCGATTTATCGCACAGCCCTACTATAACTACCCTTTTGCCAAGCGCTTTACTTTAGGAAATAAGATCAAAATACAGATAACACATTAAAAATCTG
>JAODOY010050762.1:0-18700 GCA_025399855.1 Forbesichthys papilliferus | reverse complement strand
CACCACTACCACCAGTTATCAGCTATGTCTTTTGCCATATATATATATATATATATATATATATATATATATATATGTTCCTGTTTGGGTTTTTATATATTCATTATCATTCATTATCATCATCTACTCTTTCGCTTTACTTTATAATGTAGTTAGCTGTATAAAATGATGATTTTCTTTCACAATGAAATGAAATGCAAAATGTCAGCCTTTAATGAATTGATTGTGATGAAGTCACATAATATGTAATGTCACACGTCTAATTAAGCAATTTAGAGATGAATGGAGTCCCGAGTTAACCACCTGCTGTTTTCAGCAAATTAAAGTACTTCAATTATTCTGAATAGATATATAAAGGAGTGAAATCCTTTCATACAATATGTTAACATTATTTCTGGCAGCAGGATACAATAATTCTATGAATAAATGAGAGAAAGACATCTCATATTGACTAAATTGACAATACAATAAGTCTTTGTGGCATACAATAGCTATTCTTTGCTATACATTATTTAAAAAGCAAGTTGCCGATCCATCAACTGAACAAAGACATAAAATTATATTTTCAGCATTGGCTACAAAACATGACTTAAATATTTGGTTAAGCATAAAAGGTGTCAGCATGTGTTAAACCTTGCTATGGACCATGCCATGAAATGTTGGAATGAGATGTTGTTTCTCAAACAGCAGGAGGTGCTAAGTGATCTCAACCTTGTGTTGCAGCCAAGCACATACTGTATGCTGTGGCTGTCACATACTGTACCACCTGTGCTGTGCTGGTCAGGGAATCCTGCCACAGACATACAGAATAAGAGAAGGGCAGTTAGGTGAGCAATATAGCTGCACTCTCACACAGCTATCAACAAAATCAAGTAATGCATCTTGCACTAGGCACAAACAATGGTTTTATTGTACATGTATATGACTATTGTGCAAAATCCAACATTTAAGGATAGGCTTGCATGAGATGGAATTTGACAAACATTGACAACATATTTATTTATTTGATTTTTAACTGGAAGAAAAGTACAGTATATTGAATTTTAATTAATTGATATTCAAATGAATCCTACTTAAGATGCAGTATCCAACATATTAATAGTAACCATTACATTTATTTCAAAATATATAATTGTGTATGTACTGTAGAATACTGACTAATATTAATAATATTAATTTCAACCATAAAACCTTTAAATATGACTTTGTTTCAGGGATATGCTTTCTACAAAATTTATTTAATTTTGTACAAAATGAAAGTATACAGATTGAATGCATTCATACTGTATATAGATGTTACTTATTGATTAGCAAAAAAAACATGTTTTTAATTATAACTCATTTTTATACTTTATACACTATCCAATGCACTCCTAATAATATTGCCATGTCTATTCACTAATACATTATTTTAAAAAATGTATAAAGGTGAAATACAATAAAGATACATTGTAATAACATATGCAAATAGCATTTTCAGTAACATCTTATAACACTAAAATTAATACATTTAGCACATTATGTGTTGGTTCAAACAATGATCAGTGTTTGAACCAACACAAGCCCCACCTCTGTTCCTAATCACAGCAGGGCAATGGCTACTAGTTTTTACATAATTGACTTGAACTGAAACATAACAGTTGAACAAATTGATGTTTCGCAGATTGCTGTGGGAGTTATCGTGAGTATGTTTGTAAACAAGTGTCACTTGTGGATTTTAATTGTGGGTGTTAATCATAGCTTTTCTCACCACCTCAGTGTCTATAGTAAAGTCAGTGTCTAGGGCATACTAGTGAAACACTGGGGGTTTCCCACTTCAAGGATCTCCATCTGTTTTCAAATCTAATTAGCTTCAGCTGCACACAGGTGTGTTTATTTTTGATGGTGATTACATATTTCTATTTGTACTGTAATGCACCACTGATGCTGAAAACAAAATCAACCACGCTGCACTGTCACGTCCACCTCTTACATTGACTAATGATGTGTGTGCCCTTGACATACCTGTCAAGGGCATCCAGGTCTAACAAACACACTTTCAAACTAACTGCCAACAGCATGTGTCTTCTAATAATGCATTCACTTGAAAACAAGCATAAACAGGGCTTATCATTACATAGCAGGAGTTGAAGCTTCTTTTTTCAGGTTTTCCTGAGAAATGTTTTTTATGGACACATGACATGGGGAGAAAATGTAATAATCTACCCATTCTATGGCTACAATTTCCTTTTTCATTTGCTGTATCTACTCATGTGTCAGTCTTATTTAAAACATCAATAAGGCTTCATAATCAGAATCCAACCAAGGCAATACCGTAATATATAACATGACATTTTTTTATATTTTCAGATGGATCAAACATGCAAGATGTTTCTAATCAACATTTACAGTCTGTTACAATAAGTCAGGAAATTAGCATGGTAGCCACAGTCAACATATTATTGTTTTAAAACTACACACACACACACACACACACACACACACAAACACACACACACACACACACACACACACACACACACACACTCGTCACACGCACACATTTTCTATAATCTGAAAACTATTATCACAGAAATTATCTGCATTTGGACTAAGTATGTAGCCATTCTGTATTATCAAGCACGCTTCTTATGGATGTGGTATGGTTATATTTCCTTTGATGATGTTGGATATTGCTTTGAAGCATATCTTGCTAAAACAAACACTTGAAGTAAGTGAGACACAATAGGGAGCGGACCCATTAGAACAGAACATGTTGGAATACTAATAGAGAATTTAGGGTAGAACAAAGGATGTTTGTTTGTGTTCCTATGGAGCAAGGGCTGTGTAGATGTTTCAGATTATTTTTGCAGCAGTCACAGAGAATGGTAAAATAGTGAACTGCAAGGAAATATTTGGTGAATTTGACTAAAAGTGTATTACTGTATCTTACGATCACTTATTATACCTTTAAGTGCCTCCAGACTCTTTTGTCCAGTCAGTTTTCAAGTCAGTTTATTCATAAAGCATATTTACAAAGAGCAAATGCTGACCAAAGTGCTGTACACAACAATTAAATTAACAATGAATAAATATATAAAATAAAACCTTAAAACACAATACACAACAAACAAGACAGCTTTAGCATAGTGTCAGAGATTAATCGAAAGCTAAAGAGTACATATGTGTTTTTAGAAGAGATTTAAATGTCTCAGTGACATTAAATCTCTCCAGGGACATATCCACGTCACAACAAAGCACTCAAGGACCTCGGATTTAAACACTGAAGAAGATTCTGGTATAGACTCAAAACTGCCAAGGTCCTCCATTCACACATTACTATACATGCTCACATTCATGCTGATTTGTTAATTCAGAAATGTTGCTTTCAGTTTAAAAAAAAATCAATTCACTCCTTTATTCCAACTATTGACAAGATATTGGAATGAAGTACTTGAGTGACTCAACAGTGTGTTTAAGAATTTTGAAACAAAAACAAAAGAAAAAAATATATTCTGTTTTGTAGAATTTGTGAAATACCACACGAGTGTGTTTCTGTATTCAGAACATTCATCATAAAATTATACAAATATAGACATAATTCAAAATTCAAGATCATCTTGCAAAAATTACCTTCACCCCTCCAGTCATTCCACAGCCACTTGGTGGCTCCTGACCCACACTTTGAAATCCACAGCTTGAAATGTTTCACGCCTTGCAGACTAGATCAGACGCCATGGCCCTGCGCCAGAGGTGCCTTTCTCCGGTGTCTGTTGAGATAGACTGAGGTCATGCCAGATGTGGGTAAGTGCTCCTTCAGGCCATGTGTATAGGAGACAGCCTTCAACTCACCATTGGATATAATGTATCATCTACAGGTGCACAAGCATGCAATGCAGGCAACATTATGACTGCAGCTTTCCAATGTTGTGGAGGAACGTGCCCTGTGGGCAGAAACACAATGGGATGGGTAAAATGACAAGTGTGGGAAGACCTGGTATGCATTTCAAGCAAGCAAATGGAGGGAAGACAGGATTATAAATGTGTATTTGAAATAAAAGAATCTAGAGATCATTCTTGTTTTATAGTTCTGGATTATTAAGGTTATATTACTAGGTTAAAGGTTATACAATGACTTAAATACTGTGTTTTTCAATGGTTAACGATCAGACAGTGCTAAAATACTGCATATGTTCAGCAAATTTGAAAATGATTAAAACAGGCATTAACACGCCCAATAATAAGTAATTCAGTGGAAGAATGCGATTAGCTGTCTGATGCTTGCTTTCTCGTGACCACATAACAGTTCTCTTCTAAGGCTTCAAAGACATGGCTATCTGTTATGTATCATGTGTAGGGGTATGTTACCTCCAGACACACTTTGATCATGAAGGGGTAAGGGCACAAGTAATGAGCTCTCTGTGCATGTTGTTAAGGCAGCCAAGTCCAGGGATTTATATTTCAACATCATGACAGCATAGATAATGCAGGCTATAGTGTGTAACAGTATCTAAAAGAATAAAAGTCAACGATACCAGACAATACAATGTGAAACTATTATATGTGATATGGTGTGGTCCATGCATACTATTAGAAAAGATACAATATATTACAAATACAAAGTAAGCTTGGGAAGTAAACGATTACATGTAATCATTTAACTGATTACAAAAAATAAAACATTAATCCATTACAGTTACCAGCTAAAATAGTGGAATCAGATGACATGTATTTCTTTTATGATTACTTCTAGGACTACTTTCAAATTTAAAAGGGAAGTTTCAATCAGCTGTTCTCTTAGTAAACTTTCTATCATGTCAACCAATAATTGAAATAAAGTCCTTCTTTAATCTGATATCCTGAGCAACATTAACGGTCACAAAAATAAAAAAAATTGGTACGCCAATGCAGCAAATGACTTTGAATGACATTTCAAAGAACAATGTTTAGGAGTGAAGTAATCTAAAGATAATGGATAGTAAACAGATCATATGACTAAATAGGTAATCCAAAAATTACATTACTGATTATAACTTTAGTCTGGTAACTAGTAACTGAAACAGATTACATGTAAAAAGTAACCATGGTAATATGATACAATCAAATTATACGAAGCAGCTGACTAGATTGGACTGGTTGTGTTTGCACTGCAGAAATGTGCTGGTTCACAAATTATAAGAATGTTAGCCTACTGTATAGATAATATACAATACAGGTCTCACCAGACTAGTATACATATTGTCTGTCTCTGCATATGTAAATGTATACTGACACATTTGTTCAAAACAACGGGTCTGGCTATTTGCAGTCTAAATCTGTAAATTAGTAGGCTACACTGCTTATAATACATATTGGGACTGACATTTATAATAGATTACTGCACTATAGCATCTTGACAGAATTACTGTATGTATACAGCATATAAATACATTTGAGTGACAATGAATACTGTATTTACGGCTCAACTTCCTGACAATGCTGACATGCTTACAGTGGTCTGTGTATCAAGACATTCAAAACACGTTGCTTATGTAACATGGTGCTACTGAACATAAGAGGCTGGGACTATAGCCAACTGTGTCATCTTTTAACACTCACCAACCAAACAGATTAGTATAACCCTTCATATAATGATGTTTAATGATCACAACCATTCTTTTTAATGACCTGCCTGCTTTATATTCAAGGAGTGATCACACCTGGGTGATTTTCAGTTTTGGCCAATGAGCAGGTGAAGCGGAGAAAAGTTGCTCAAAGTCACGCAAACAGTGGTTACCAAGAGTGAAGGGTCATTCATTAACAATAATTACACACTTTCTTTAGCCAGTCTGAGATGGCCATTCTTGAATTCAACACACTGTGTAAATCTACTGTATTTCCACAATTCAACATCACAATACTGGGAATTAATAATGGAATCAAAGTGTTTTTCACATTAATATGAATATGAACATGAATTTATGTTGAATATATTAATGTGACTGGGGTACAAAGAATGACTACCCTTTGTTTGTCTGTACATGTCTATACACAGTCCAGGAATGTGTGGAATGGTGAGGCCCTGACAAGCGAGGCCTTTGTCTCCGTTGGTCTCTCTCCTGCCCACCCTGTGGATTAGCCTCTTATCTGTTAAATGAGACAGTGCGGACGGATTCGGATAACAGGATTTTGGCATTGACACCATGCTTTGGGTACCGACGGCTCTGTTGTGCTGTGTGAGAGTTTAGCAAAGCCAAGCGACACAGACAGTCGTGGACCAGGCCGTGTACGAGACATTATGGAAGAATATTAGACACTGAAATTCACAGCACTTGTAGTTTCTTCATTGGCATAATGAGTGACATCATGTTGAGATTCACTTTGCCTCATATCACCTGAATGGCTTTTTAGCTGTGGCTCCCAGAACTGCCAACTCACTCAATCTGTCACCATGTGTAGCCAGGCAATCAACCGGGCTCAAATACATCCTGAAGCTCTGACTGGATTTCATCTGGCTTGTAGCTCCACTCACCCTGGGCTCAAATTGATAGGTAGTGTTAAGTGCACACCTGGGACACAGCACTGGGATATGTGTTCCCTTGCCATGTCCTGGGCCTTAGCCAGACGTTCAGCAGGAGAGAGCGGTAGTGTACAGTCAGATCTACTGGTCAAAAACTGGAGCACATTCCGGAGCCGTTATGCAGGCTAGTTAATAAATCTCCTGGTCTGTAGAGCAGAGAATCACAGCCAGTGGATTATTATCTAGACCAGAGGTGACCAGAGAAGTGAGACTTCAGGTTACACCATGCTATCACAGTGTGTATACATAGACACATTCATACTGTACATTGTGTAGGGGGAATGTGTGTGCTTATATGATCTACCATACTTACTATTTGATTATCAGTGACTTGAACTGGGTAATAGTCATAAAAATATGAATTAATATGACAGTATTCAAAGGGTTCGCAAAGACTAGTAAACATCTACAAAGGTTTGGATTCACACTTTATCATCCAGTAACTACAATTTAAAATTGAGTTATGGGTCTTTCAAATAACCGCTAAAGAGTAGCAGTGTACATTATGGGTTATAGCCTATTTAGTTACTCCTATACAGGATTAGATTTGTATATTTCACAGGGGTCAACCAGTGGCCATTCCCTTAGATTATTTGCATACGCCCCCTTGACGTATTCCAGAATCATCAATGCCGCCTGCCTCTCATAACAAAAACTATTATCCAAGTTGCAGAGGCCATTAGGGGTTTTTCTTCAGACTTCCATTTAACATGATTGGATATACAGAGGGCTCCTGGAGAGCCTTGTGTTTACACTGTAATGGAGAAGCTTGTATTTCTGCTGGTCTAATGTACAGGACTGCTAATGGCCAATACCAAGTAATTGCTTTTCAGTCTCTGATGGTGTATTAATTGCAGTGTAATTTGCAAATTATCAACTAACTTGCTTCAGTATGACCTGGATGAGTTTCATTTAAACATAAATAAATGCAAATATGACAAGCAAGTCCTTCTGGTGTTATATTCAGATAAAGCTGCCATTTGTTAAAGTGATTAAAAATCCATCTATTTGTTATATCTCACAGTGTCACTGTGTCTGCTCCTGTCAGCTAAAAAATAAGGACCAGCATTAGCAGAGATTGAGTCTAAAAATGAGACCTAATACAGGTAATGGTGCATATGTATACTGTGTAAGACATTATAAGCATACATGGGAGCTGGAGGGGAAGGAACAGTTTGGAGTTTATGCCCCTATACACACGTTTTCAAAGTAATTCAGGACACACATCAAGGTGTACATTTAAGAAGTGTTTAAAAGTGAGGGTGACCAATGCAAATTTCAACCTACAGTATGCCTTGTATCTTTTACCTTGCATGCCAGTGCACCGATGCACATGACAAATAGGAAGGCTTTGATGTTATTAGTTTAAGACAATTAGGTTTACTTTGAATAATCTACCCCTGGGAGAAATGGGGGGGCTCGTGTTCACTGAGCTTCACTGCCTAACATGCCCCCGCCCCCCTTTCCCGGCAGTGCAACAGCCCATTCCAGCTAACCCTTCAAATAAGTCACTTGAAAGAAAATGTGAGGAGTCAGCTGATTCTTAATCCGCTCACACATCAGGAGTCATATTGATATGTGCAATCACATGGACGTCCTAGCCTAGCAGGTGTTTGTGTGTGTATATATGTTGTTTGTGTGTGTATATATGTGTGTGTGCTTGCATGCAACATGTTTTAATGAGTAATCCCCATGAAAAATGTGGCTCAGGGTAAATAACTTACTGTATGGAACTGAAAATAATTGCAAAATGCTGTACAAATTCATATGAAATAGACATTAGAAACAACTGCTATATAATAAACTATTTACAGACGTATTTAAACATTTTTAAATTTACATATTTGATGGATTTGACAAATCAACATTTATACACTAGCCTATTGGACAGTTTGATAACTGACATTTGTATTGCAATATTTAGTATAATATATAGTATTGTGTGCATATGGTTATGCTGCATGCATGGGTGAATTGTCAGACATTAGATAATTGACAGCCAAATGTTACAGACAAGCTCTATTTCTTTGTCTTAAAATTATCCTTAAAATTCTATACCATTAGCCTCTGATGGCACTTTTGTCATTGCCATACATATAATTTTATGAAAAGTTTGTATTTGTATAATATCAAAGTATGAGGATATTTTAATTTGATTTTATGGCACCACAGATATGGCACTCCTACAGTATTTACTGTTGTCAGGCCTAGATAATGAAGACATTGTGCCAATGTAAAAATGGCTGCTGTCAAGGTTTTTTGCACTGTGTTGTGAAATAATGTCAATGCTTTCTAATTTTGAGTGAATGAGTGTACTGAATGTCATAGCTACTGTATTAGACTGAGAAATGTGTTTCCCATACCCCTTTAAGTGTTGTTATAAGTAAAGCTTATATTTATTATATTAGTCTATGGTAGCCTATACAAATATTTAACAAGAAAATGGTCTGTATGCAACATCTATTGTTCAGCACCAGCTATTAATAAATAGGCTCTAACATTTGGACAGAATAATTAGAATAATGTAAACCACAAAGAATGTATTGAATGTTGTGTGTGTGATAAATAGCAGCTACTGTATATGTAGACCTACATACAGTAGCTTCTAAAAATTGAGAAAATAATTAGATCCTAGGGGTAATTCCCATGGAACTGAAGAAAGAGGAAGCTTTTTTGGGTTTGTTCATGCTTGTTGAAACCTGATATTTGAGAAACATTTACTAAACTTAGATCTTGCACTAGGCTATACTAGTTTTTTAATAGACTTTTGAAATGGCATAAGCTCATGCAGTCACTGCATGCATGTCCAAATACATGTACTATTATGTCAAATAACAACCTCATTAGGTTACAGTATCCTAGGTTGCCTACAGTATCTGCCTATGTCATTGAAAAAGAATCACAACATAATGGAGTGGATATTGTTATGTCTTGGCAGCATTTTGTTTCTAAAGTTTTCTGAATTATCTGACTGTATAGGGACAATAAGGTATCTCTAAGAAAACAAAGATACATGGTCTTGAAGGCTTTTAGGAATTATTGTTAACTCATTGTGTTTGCAATTTAGGCTAGCCTATTGGCATATAGGCTACATCACATATCTTTAAACATGATATCCATGTGTGATTGCTTTTAGGCTAAATAATTCCATGAGCCATACATTATTATGGTCCAAGGATATAGCCTACCTAACGTATCTATACTATATTGAAATGTAATCAGACGTTATAAAATCTAGGCTACTTGGCTTGGTTATTCTAGCAATTACTGTCATTCAAATACAGTACCTTAGTCAGGCTGGCTGTTACCTTACCTATTTAGTGACTAGGTTTCAACAATCTAAAGATTAAGAAACAGCTTCCCCCTTAGAGGAAGGATACACACATTTGTAATTTCACCTGCATGTTTCAAAATAGAGGCGGAGTTACCAGCACTGAAGATAAGCCTCAACCTGTAGACCTGAGAAAAGGGGACAGAGGCAGTAGGGAGGAGTAGCTACGGCATAATTACACTATCAATTGAATAACTGACCCAAAACTCATAAATGTGCTTTATTTCTGTATTGGCAATGGCATGGTTTTTATCTGGTAGTTAGCTGTGTATATATTTGGGGTGGCGAGAGAAAGACCGTGTTTAATGGACATTTGGAAGTCGCCGCAGATTTCTTCTGGGAGAAGAGGAGACATTACGGCGCGATTTAGCTAACGTTGGCTAGCTAACAAGGTCAGTTTGTTGTCTTCAGTCCGCTCCTATTAGCTAGTGTTTCCCCTAGCATATCATCTTCGTCGCCTACGTAGGTTATATACGAAATGTGAATTGGTTCTAATCCACTGCTGTGTGGTGGACTCACTTATTTTTTTAAATTCAGAATATACTCTGTTTTGGCGTTAGCTTGGGTATCTCGGACGCAAGGTGGCTGTGCGCCCATTCATTCTGCTTGGGTTTTGTTTTGGATGTTTTTAATGGCTGGAGCGAAACACACTTGTTATGGGATGTCAAATAATAAATACAAATACGATCTAGCACACCTGTTATGTGGATAGTCGTTCAATTTTAGTTACATTGTCGTGTCGAAATAGTTTCCCCCGCCGATATTGCCACTTAAATGTGGACAGAGTTGCCACTCTGCCATAATTATTATATCATTATAGCGTTTGGATATGAATGTAATATGCTTTATGTGTCTATTGCACAATTTCCTATATGACGATAACATATTGGGTCTTAATGTCAGTTAGTTTAGGTAACACTGATTTATTGTGCCCACAGATTGTGTATGTAAAGTATGCTACTAACAGTCTGAGCGTTTTCGGCGGGGGGATAATTTCGGGACGACACGCCTGCTGCTAGCAGAGGCAGCAGCCTGCTGCTATATAACGCCTAGAGTAGAACAGGTGCATCTTCCAGCCAGCGATCGGGCAGATGTAGCACTAGTGCTAGAAAATAATCGGGTTTGTTTTTTCGTCATATACATTTGAGTCGCTATCATTATCGTGCCATACGATTTTACAAACTAGAAGATAAAAAAAGATTGCCTGGTGACTGTTTTGTAGGTGGTCTGTGAAAGGCCTCGTCTCAACCAAGATCAGGCCCATGAAACAGCGTTATGTGTACCGGTACGTTATGTATTGTCGGCAAGCCAGCTAATTTATGATATTCTTTAATATTACCAAATTAGCATACAAAGCAAAACTACCTTTGTATTAAAATCGTGATGTTATTGATTCGTTGAGGATGCAGAGGACGAGACCACAATGCAATTTGTGTTTCGCGAACTAAATAACTCATAATGTAATGCAATAATATTAACTCTGAATAGTGCATTACGACTATTCTCATATCGGGCAATTATGTTTGATGTTTAGTTAGATCTTAAAGTACATTATTATGGAAACAGACTATAGTTCGATTAGTATGGTAACTTTACGTTGCCACATAGACTCCCGCAGACTTGCTGAACCATTTCATTTCAACTTTTAAGATTATGTGTTTTTGACGATACGATTTAATTTAGCAAAGACGCAGATTTGTCCACTTCCATCAGTGATTTATGACAGCATGTTTCTATAATGCAAAGCAAGTTCATTATAGAAGGTAAACATACTGAATTTAGATGTTCCAGACAGGATTTGGTTATTTGTCTATTGTCAGGTATTGGATTGCTTTTTTTTTTAGCAGTGTTTAGTGAAGGCAAGCGACTCTTGTGGATATGTTTGTTATTCAGATCATGTGCTATCTAGAGTCTGCTGGATGTGGTATGTCAATTCAGTTGGCCCCTGAATGCCACTGTGGATTTGAGCCCTAACTATAGTTGATGATAGATGAAATATTTACCTATGTAAAACTTCAGACAGAATTGATATTGTGGCTATGAACTGGTAATCCAACTAGATCTTGGCATCAGGCCCATCAGTGACAAACATTATACATTGTAAGTCTCCCTGTGCTTTTTAAAATGTTCACCTTACAAGTACTAGTAGGAAAATGGTATGCAGTTGTATTATACCCAGTTATAATATGATACAGTTTCTTCATTTTCTCTGTAAGTCCATTGGAAAATGCTGACATTGGTTTAGTTTTGCACAATGGGCTATAAGATAAGATTTCCGTATTCAGTTGTAAATGCTTTGTAGTCAAGCTGAAAAGCTATAGTATTGTAAGGGATTGTGTCCTAATAATGACAATAGGGTGACAGTGATATTAAAGGTAAATTTACATGTCTCAGAGTTTGGTTAAAGTTTAACTGTGCATGCTGCCATTTTCACAAAGAAGTTGGTATTCTTTACTCATATCTATTGATGAATAGCCTAGTTGTAATTATGTTACAATGACTGTCATTTCTTGCTGTTCATTGGACTTTAATATAATAGAAATCATATAAATTATAGTGAAAAGAAATGCATATTTATTTCACATATTTTGTTCAACTACTAGCATTTTTTATTTTTCATTACAAAGACATTTGCAAAGTACCTTAATGTACACTGTTTGTACTTGTAGGCATACATTTGAACTACAATATATGATAATGGTTGGCTATGGCAGAACTGAGATGCAAAGATATTACAGTACATCTGTGGCCACTGAATGTGGCTTATTGTTGAAATATTCTTGTTAATTTTGCCAAATGCCAAACAAAATCAACCAAACTTTAGAGTGGGCTTGGTAGACTGGTTTAGGCTGCATTTACATGCCTGTGCCTGTGATTGCAGCTCACTGCTGCCGTCAAATAATGTTCTCATCAAAGATTCAGTCAAAGTTTGAGACCTGACATTAGCTATAATTATAGCTTGTGTATTATGTTACTTTTAGTTCGTAAACAATGGTTGTGAAGATAAATACAGTTTACTGGCTTGCATGTGATGGGGGTGCCCCTCACCCCCAAATAGATATCCCCACACCAGTAAGCATGTGGACGTGGACGTGAGAAACCAGCATCAGCTGTAACTAACTTATTAGCTACATTTTGTGATGTGTCAATATGTTTTCCGTAGCTATTTCTTCTTGTGGATGCCTGCATCTAAAACAGTGTAGCTTAGTGTTTACTGTATAACATCACATGCTCTTCTCTGAAGAGCTTACGTTCAGCACATGTTGGGGGTGTCTATTTACCCAGGTTGGATAAAGTAAACTGTATTGTTAACATTCATACTTCAACTTTGTCTTATTATTAACAAAATACTTTATTTTTCCAATAAATCATCATGTGCTTGTTTGAAAGCATGATTTCAAAGTAGAGTGGGTCTTTTTTTGATAATATTAACAGCCTTGTTTTATATATTGTGTTCCATCTAGGGCTGGTCGATATCCTAAAAATCAAGTTTGAATTATTTTCAGTATGATGGACGATAATGATCTTAACCAATTTTATTCTCTGCATAAAATATTATTCAATAAATGTTTATTAAAACTGTATGTCATACTTTAGGCTATAGGCCTATGCACTATGTGCAAAATTAACAAATAACTTAATTTAAACTAAATAAAGCTGGTAGGCAGTGACTGGAGAATCACATCCACATGTGGTTCTATAGTATGATAGGAGAAATATGCAGGCAATACTAGCCTACATTTTCTACAATATGTGTAGCTATCATATACAGTGAATTGCAATACCACAGCCTAATAATGGGTATACAATAACTAACTATACAGAGACAATAACAGGACAGTGGGCGAATAGCCTAGTGTTACATACAACGCTGAATTGAGCCCTTTCCCAAGCCCCGCCCCTTTTTGCATATCCTTCAATCATTTATAACAATCATTTTTTAATCTGACGGAACCTTCCGTCAACTGTCTGTTTTGCTGTAATATCTTTCTATTGTGTTTTGTCCTACCTAGTTACAGTAACTAGGTAGGACAAGTGGGGGGGCTTGGTAAAGGTCAATTAAGTAACTAATATCTACAAATATAATCGGAAATGGCTACTGTACATTTCACAAGTGTGGTTAATCCCAACATTTGTATCATGCACGTATTGCATAACAGATATTAGACCAATTAAAGTGTATAATGGTAAGAAATGCAAATGTGGCTAATAACTAGCTGATTAGATGCTAGCGGGAGTTTCGGGACATATTTTAAAAGATGTATGTAACTGCTCTAAATGAATAAGATGGCCATTTGTACCAAAATGCTGCCACACGTCTTCTACATGGCTCTGACAGAAACCAAAAGACTTCTCCAATTTGATATAACCCCCACACAGGTGCAAACGATGGGCAATCAATGTAAATCGGTGTGGTTGAGGTTCGCTGGGGACACTGGTGGGTGTTGACCAAAGGAGTGCACACAGATGATAAGGAACAGGAGGGGGAGCGCCGCCCGTCGGTCCGACTCCAGGTGTTAATTTTGAGTGAAAGCATTGATCTTGATTTTGCGATTTAGACATTTTTCAAATCGATAGAAAACAAAAACTTGATTTAATATCTAATTATCGCCTAGCCCTAGTTGAATCTGGTTGTGATATTTGGTAAAATATTTTTGCAGTGTTTATTTTGGGACTTGATTGACTGATGGAAAACATGAACTTTGCTGCTTGTCAGGCTTTCTTTGAAATTCGTCCTTGGCCTGAGGTGTTGACTTCTGTCTGAACTAAATTAAACCAGTTAGGGAACAATTGTCTTGTTTTGAGAATTTACAGTACAGAACATATGGATGTCAATGCCTTTGAATGGTATCAAGGGTTTGGGCCTTCTGAAAATGTAGGAACTACAGACATTTTTTGTTAGATCTTGGATTTTCTGAAGGCACTTAGTGCATGTAGTGGGTGTGGAATGAGGACTCAGGACTGTTTCAAATATACTTTATTTACAAAATACCAAACATGATCACAGTAATTATCCCCCCCCCCCCCATATTTGAAACGAGTAGCCCAAATTGTGATCCACACTAATAGGCTTTAAATGTATATGACAGTAATTTAAAATTGTATAATCCACAGCTGATCTAGTCATAATAAGATACATAAAAATAGAAAATATGCATATTGTTAGCAGTTTTATCCATGCACATATTGCTTGGGTAATACACACATCTGTAGGTGTCATGTTATTGTTATGTCTATAACATAAGTAGGCCTATGTAATAATGATGTACACCGAACTGACTATGGGACATGACAGTTGGCACGACTATTATTTATCTTACTGTAACTCACTTCACACTTAACAGATAACATGGCCAATGTGTTAAAATACAGTATAGTACATATTTAAACAAAAGACATGCTTACAATTTTCTTTATGATTTATTTACATTATATTTAATTGGTTTACATTGTTCATAGCCCATGACCTTTATTGACCTATTTGTCATTGCATATCACAGGGCAAATGATTAGTATAGTAAAGAATGATCAATGATTTAGTTTGAAATACCAGAGAAAAATGCCACTTGTAATGTAAAATGTCATTTATGATGATATATTCTTTGCATAAGATAAGTGACCTATCAGTTTCTTTAAGGACAGTTAGACATTAGTTAAATTATTCACAAAACGTGCCAATATAGCAGGGATAGGTCTGTGCTCGGGGCGCGTTTACCTAAAGCCTGGGAACTACCACACAATGCCTGTGCCTGCACTTAGTTGTGGCCTGACCAGGTGTAGACGCTATCACAGATAAATATTTAGTATTGTTTGACACCAAGCTAGCACTGCACCATCCACCGAGCGATCGCACCATTTTGGTACGATTTGTCGATTTCATGGTGAGATGTGTGAGTCGGCAAACACACCCGAAGCGAGAGAAAAGGTGCCTGGCTGGCGCCCAGCGAAGTTACAGCATATGCGTTAGCAACAGCACTACCTGTGCCACCGGCCTTGCACCAGCTGAGAACTAGAGCCCTGAAATCCTTCTATCTTAATCTGTTTTTCCAGGGAAAATTAAGAAAAGAAAAAATGAATATACTTAACTTTTGACTTATGTAGTTATTAATAACCTAGAGTTTATGGTACCCACTGCAAGCTGACGTCATAGCCTTGTTCTGATCAAGCATTAGAATTCCAGGAGATTGTCTGACCCTCCTCTGCCTGTCTCTCAGTGCTACAGGATTGGGGTTGGCTGGGTCAGCACAATGGAGACTTTAATTCCGACACTCAGGGCACTTAATTAAAACTTACAGCCAAGACAAATGGCCTTTGACATTCAAACCATCTTACGAGAGTACCTATACTGAAATTCCTATGATCATAATTTATATAATGTGTTATCTTTAGAATAGGCGGTGGTGGTGGTGGTTGTGTGTGGAGAGGGGGGGTGCATATTTAGGCAGTTTTAAATGATTACCTTATGTATAACAAACACATGTGAATTTGTGAAATATGTACAGAGAACTAAACATCCTGTTTTGAAGATAATTCATTGATTTTAATGAGCCACTAGCTGCTGATTGCCAATTTAAAGTAGATGTTACTCTGTATAAAACCAGATTGCACATGATGCAGATGTATATTTTAGGTTCAAATCCAGTACCAGTATTTTCAGTTTCACATAACTTAAAAAAACCTCTGAGATGGCAAGATCTATTCCAAAACTAGACAAAACATCTTAATATGTACAGTTATATAACAGTTGTTATTGTTTCTTTTTCTTTAAAAAACTTATAATAATAATAATAATAATAATAATAATAATATGCCTACAGTATAGCATTATAATATTCTCAGACTTGTGTTTCTTCTGTTTCTTAGCTGGCGTCCAGCAGTCTGACATCCTGTCTAGAATCTCTTCATGGATAACCGAAGGCGGTGGCAAAGAAGAAACAAAGGTGAATGCTCCATTCCTGAGCACACTCTCTAACTGGAGGGTCATACCTTCTAGTACTCCTTATTGACTTCAGTGCATGTGGCCTCTTCAGTTGTTCTGCAACATCTGGCGGGGAGCACAGCAGGCTGCCACTATGCACTGTAAACAGAGGGATGTGAGCTGTAGAAATGCAGGGAGGTGCCGGACTGTCCCCCTAGTGCTGGGGCTCCTAGTGGCCCTGACCCAGGGCACTGTGGCAGGCGTTCAACAAGAAACCGTGGTGGAGATGATGCCTGTGGAGCTGGAAGCTTCCATGCAGTCCTCTGTCCTCTCTGAGCTTCATGCAGCTGCATCTGCCATCAGCGAGGGACCGCCGATGCCCTTTCTTGAATCTTCTGCTCTAACGGAGGGGGTGAACACTGGCATCCCGGATTCTACAGCGATTGTGGGCCAAGTGTTCCAGTTGAGGGTTCCACCAGGCCCTGCCAATGGAAGCTGTTACCTGCATGTAAGTAACGATGAAAGAGGTACAACACGCTGTAAGTGCCATGTCCATGTTAATAAAGCTGTTCTATATCACTTACACATACAGTACTGCCTAGTAGAGGTCTTCTCGATCTGAAATTAGCCAAATCATTTTTCACCAGACCCGATATGCATAAATTAAAAACCCATGTATTGAGATCCGTTCCGAACAGACCCGACGACAAACCGACCCGTACCCGAAAAGTACTGTGTTTAAAAAAAAAAAAAAACAGATCCATCCCTGTTCAGGTCCAAAAGACCCGCCTGGTACCGAAAGAATAAACCTTAAAATTGTGTCACAACAGGTGACGCAATGTCGCCATCAATAGTCAAGGAATAGTGCAGAAAAGTTGGCTGAGGAATGCACAGGTTCCCACACCCGCACTGCCGTCATATGATAAAAGGAAGGAAATTAATTTCGGTCAGATTTGATTTAATAATTAATAATTTAACGGAAGCCAAGGCTGGACCTATTCGATTTTTCAAATTGTAATTCCTATCACGGACCATGGTCTGATCCGCAAGCAAGTAAAAGTTTAAGAAAGTTATCTATACATGTTCAGGGGCGCTGGCAATAGTATTGCTCACCGATGCCACTGAACCTGCTGTTTCATCAAACAATTACAAAAAAATGCTGATTTTTTTTCTGTTTCAAAACGTTTTTACGTAATTGCTTCTTTTTATATAATAATGTAAACATATTTATTAATATATTAATAATTGTCCAGTTGGTAAATCGCATTTACTAGAGAATCATTGCATTTATGTCAGACCAGACCCAGATCTGAGTCAAACACTTAAAGTTGGACACGACCCGGTTGGGTCTCGGGTCGGGTCTCAGAATTTTGGGTCTTGGAGGACCCGTGAAGACCTCTACTGCCTAGGCAGATGGGGACGATAGAATTGTTAGGTTATCTATCAAGATGTATACAGTAGGGGTGTAACGGTTTTAAAATTGAGACCAAAACACCAATACAAACATCCATGTTTGTATTGGTTTTGTGTTGCTGTTCCGGAGGCCAGAACTGCGGTCCGCACACATACGCCCCCCAACCCGATGCCGGTGCAGCCTGTTGAGCTCTCGTATAGGTTGCTAACTACCTACTACTGTAACTAAACTATTTTTTTTCCATTTCACAATTAACAACAGATAATAAAAAATAAGCTTTTCTAAGCGCGGCTTGGTGTCGGTTTTCTGTCTGTTGAACAGTGGATTTGGTGACCCCTAGTATACAGAGAAACATTACTCTGTTGCAATATGCTTAATTGCATGTGTGTTAAAGTTGATTGGTTATGTTGTATGTTGAAAGATTACCTTTCATAATGTGTTATGAACAATGTGTGTGTCAAACTGTAAAAACATAAGTTAAGAAGATAAAAACATATA
>JAODOY010050741.1:4317-18702 GCA_025399855.1 Forbesichthys papilliferus | reverse complement strand
ACATACAGACAGACAGATAGATATTGCTCATAGCGATACATTTTTGCTAGGAATCAATATTTCTATAGTGTATACTGTGTGTGTGATTTATAAGATGGGTTTATTAGATCTGTGTTATTGACTAAAAGCAGAACACTTGCCTGTTTAAATATAATATTTCACTTTCAAGTGCATTTCTCTTTTGTTGATGAGACCACTGAAAAGCATCATAGAATTTTATAGAAATGGGAAATATGCAGTATTACCTATTTTAGATATTTATGTTTAGGTGTTGTTTTTAAAAATTGAGAAGTTAAGTTAAGAAAAACAAATTGCCCAGACTAAATATAAAAACATATGATCAGGCATGTATAAAGTCATGTCAGACATTTATATTTATTTGTAGTAAATATTTACAGTATATCAAATGTAAATTATATCAAATACAACATATGTTAATGCCATTCTTCCAGACATCAGTTTTCAGGTTAAACATTTTACTATTTGTGCAAGGCTTTCCCTATAATCCTCCTAATTATAATAATAATTTAAAAAATGATTATGAATGTATTATTATTATTATTATAAGTTCTCTCTCTTGAGGTTTTAGACACATTTCAAACAACACTTTTCTATTGCTTATCTACAAGGCCTTACTGTATATGCATCCATGTTAAACCTATAGTCATACAGTAGGCTTGTGAGTATTTGCTGACATGTCTAAAGGCTTTGCCTGGGTCAACGGTGCAAAACTGCTGCAAGTCTTAGCAGAAACTGAATTACAGCCAGAATTAGCCCGAGTGATTGCTACCGGTTATAGTAGCTTGGATACCGCCTTCTAAATTATATAGTATTCTGATCAATTCCGAAACTGGATCCATGCCATAAACACTCTGGCACTTTTAAATGCTGATCAATCACAATTAAATGCATACGGTATTTCAAAAGACCAAGGGGGCCAGAATGCACCTATAGAACAAAATAAACTCCTCTCCCTTTGCCTGTTAAGGGACTGGCTTAACAGGTAGGTGGTAAGACAGAAAGAGTGGAGAACAAATGAACAAACGATAGACGGATGGAAAGACATAAAAGTAAATGAATTAACTACAGCTGCTTTCACGTAGCACCCTGTCAACTGTTTACACAGCAACACCACAGCTAGTTTATGAAAACAAAAAAAAGTATTGCTGAAAGATGGCTGAGCATTTGGAGGACGGACACAAGTTGTGATAGTTTGGAGAGTGATTCGGTGCAGTTTTACAAAGGTTATAACCACAATTCTGTCTCCCTGTAAAGATATACATGTAGCCGCGTAGAGTAGCTCATCCGCTCCCTCTAACAGTTGTTGAGTTGTAGAATTCAACAAAGGGAGGTAGTGGGAGGATAACACATTGTTTGCTCTGGTACAGAAACACAGGGCTGTCTGTTGAGAAAGCTGCAGTCCAGCTGCCACTATGAAAAGTGTGATATTGTTGAATGTCTTGACTGTGTCTTATGAATGTCTTTGTTTTGTTCTGTTCTATCTGTACCATTGTCCTGTGTCTTTTGTCCACTTTACAATGCACTTGCAATGCAATATCTGAAACATTTTTCAAAGTGGATTTTATTATTTCATTCTAAACTTTCTGTTAATATTAATTTCATTCATTGTTATGCAACCTGAAGGCTCACTCTCTTATTTCTTGTGATTACAACATCTTAATGCATGAGCAATTTAGCTGATGTGTACAGTGTAAAGGAGCAGGTTGGGCTTAAAGATATGCTTAATGATGCCTGGCTTGATTCAGACAGCCAACCACCCTAACCGCTATGGTATCCTAACAGTATCCTGTGTTGCAAAATATCTTAAAAGTGTATCTGCACCCTAAAAGATTTTTTTTTTAGCTATAAAGAAAATAATAGTAATGATCTGTGATGAGACACATCAATCCAGTTTTTATAAAAATCTGCATTTTTGGGGCTGAAAACACTACATTATCCGTAATAAATCACCCCAGGACCTGGCAGGTTTTTATCGGTACTCTGTGTGCTCATACGTCAACAAATTCAAATGTTAAATGTTTTTTGAGCTAAAGTAGAATTCACCTCATCATGTAACCGTGAGCCCATCGTAAGCCCATTTGTCAAAAGTTTATCAAATCATTATGACTAGGTAGTCAATAGTAACCTTTACATTTTACTATGTACAGTGTTACTGTGCAGATTATCTTGGTTTGTCACTTGAGCAATCCTGGATAGCATTATTTAATGCAGTCTCTGCTCTTGTTCCCGACGTCTCCATTGTGGTAAAAACCAAGGCAAGATTGACACTATTAGAAGCTTTGGTTGCTGTGAGGTTCATTTTTTTATTTTTTCTTCACTGCAAGTCGTCACCAATAACTTAGGAAGCATCACCCACTAAAGGTTATTGCCCCTAGAGATAAGTGGAAACAATATGAATAAGAGAAGGGTACTTAATGCTTAATTAATACCCAATACTTATAATAATATATTAATATTAATTAATATAATTATATTCAGTCTCACAATATTTAACTTAAATTTTTTATTTAAAATAATGTGATACAAAAATATTGTGTATAGTCTGAAACAGTTCCACGTTTCTCTCTTCAGTTGTCACATTGGACACCTACTCTTGCATGGATCCTGGTATCCCAGTGAATGGTGTCCGCTTAGGCCGAGACCTATCCATCGGCTCCACGGTGTCTTTCCAGTGTGAACCTGGCTACCGTTTGAGCCACGAAGAGCCTCTTACTTGTGAGAAGAACCACTTCTGGAGCCATCCACTGCCCACATGTGATGGTATGTCTAATAAAAATAACATTTAATTAATTTTATTTGAATGAAAAAATGTATTTAAAAAAATCATTGTAGGTATGTTCAATAACCTGATATAAACCTATTCCAGGTATACGGTAAATAAAGTTGAATACAAATGACAGCCAGCCATTTGGCAGCTGCTGAGATATGTTTTTATCCTAATGTAAACCTTGAAGCATCAAATGCCTAGGTGTATGCCATATGGGGGGTGTATGCCACAAAGTTATGGCCCTCTTCCTGTATGGCCTCTAAAGTGTCTCCTTTGCCAAGCATGCTCATCTGCTTTTAATGACTTTATGTAATTTTGTCTCATTAATAAAATATTTGGTATAATTCTGTTGGTGGGTAGCGATTCATGCAGCCTTGATGTGCAAGCTGGAGAACTCTTGGGTGGAGGGAGAGAGAACAGGGGGGGGGGGGGGGTACACAGCTGTGATGCCTCAGGCGTCTCACTGATCTTTTAAAAACATTGCCTAGCACTCATTACTTTGAACATGTGTACTTGTACAAGGAAGAAAACCTGAACTTGTACAAGCACTACGGCTGACATGTCTTAAGCAGAGCCATTTTGAGGGAGGCATCAACGCGTTTTGGATGTAACACCACCCTTAGGGAAATCAATGCTAGGAATGGGCCAACGTTGTGAATGCTACATTTACAAAGCAATGCCCTTCATGTGGGGTGACCTTTTGGGCACAACACAATGACAGGGTGAAAGAATGGCGGCAACTTTGAACAATTCCCAATTAAACCAGTTAACCTTCAGATGGCTCTGGCATTAACCCGATGCCCACTAACAGCCAGCGCAGGTGGAGCTTTATCTCATTAACTTCCTGTGATGAGATAAGGAGCTTTCTGACAGTAAATTATGTCTGCTGTCAACATGCATAGTCATTTCAATAAGGGAACATTGAATATGTCTTGCTTAGAGACAGCCTTTTCAACAGCAACTTCATGGTGGATTGAAGTTGAGTATTTTCTGTGCCAGCTCACTGAGTGCTACTGTACATTTGTTACATTTGAGCATTTAGCAGTTACTGCTTGCACTGTATAGGCAAGAAACATTGCAGTACCAATACATTGTAAACAATTTAAAATTGTACATATTATATTGATACGTTATCTTTTTTTATTTTATTAAACAAATATCTACATTCATTATATGATTTTTGATTTACGATTAAGAATAAATATTAACGGACTATTAATGATTAGGCTGTCTGTAAACATAAACTGTCTAGTTTCTACAGTTACAAGATTTAGGCAGTGTGTGATCAAAGTTATATGAATGACAGTGAATGAATCATTTATTGACCCAGTGGCTAATGGAATGTTGAGTTGTACACTAAGTACCTATACCGTATAAATACTTCATATAAATGTCACGAGAGCTTATAATGTGAATTCTATGCAGTATTAATTCAAATGTGTCCACTGACTTTATTATGGCGTTATATCGTCCTTCTCTCCAGCGTCTTGTGGTGGGGACATCAGGGGACCTGTGGGGATCATTCTTTCCCCAGGGTACCCAGAGCTCTACCCCAGCTCCTTGAACTGTACCTGGACTGTAGAGGTCAGCCATGGCAAAGGTGCGCATGGCAATACGCAAACACAACAAATTCACTCCTATGTTACTGTACATACATACAGTACTCAGTTGTATCGTGTGAGGAATTTGACAGACAATAGAAAACCTTTTATATAAAATCACATTTCTAATGAAGTTGCAAGTGAGACATGTTTTCTGTTGAGATTGATATTAATGATGAGGGGTATACAACTATAATCAATGTAAGATGCACTTTGTAGTGCGGATGCAGACATACACATATAGTTTAGAAGGTGTACTGCAGGTAGATGTAGATGGGCAATGGCAGTAACATTTTAAAAAATGGTGAGCACTACTTTAACTTATTTAACTATGGACCCAAAGCCGACATAGCAGTGAAGTTATTGAACAAAATAACTTTTTTATATCTTCTTAAATATCTGCAGTACGAATTCTGTGTCATCTACATTATTTGCAATACACTTAATAAGATAATGGTCTATGCTTGGTTTGCATTTACTTCTACTCTATTAAGAAAAACAGCTCCTTCATTTAAAATGCTAACATGGTAATCATTACCCACATATCACAGGTTATTGGCGATGTATTGCCCTCTGGCAATGTCATTTCAGTCTGTTACAGCAGTAATTTCTTTTTATTATATTATCAGGTACTCGGTTCCCTTTCCATTCTTCGTCATTATCATTTGTAAAACAAACTGATCTTCTCTAGGCTCCAGAGCTTGCGTTCATGCCTTCCCCAGTTACTGTTTTCTAATTATCCTTCACCAATAGGCTCACAGAAATACCCCACTATTTTTATTTTCCATTGGAAATAGATACTATCGCTGTGGTAGATTGCCTATCACATCAGATTCCTCCTCAAAGGGTTCCTTATGTCAGGATGAAGACACTTTTGTGCCTATGTTTGTTTCACTGAAGTTGTATTTAGTGCCCAAGACCTAGCAATGATTCAGTCACTCTCAATTGGAGCTGTTCGATACCACAAATAAGTGTTTGTCCAATTTGTGTTTAATTCTTCTTATGCCTATACTGTAGTATTACGTTAGATAAACAAGATCTAAATCCTCTACAGTGAGGTTGGAGATAATTCAACATCTTTTCCTAGTAAAATGTGGTCTTAAAAAAAATGATGATGTGTGAGATTCTGGTGTTCTGACACAACAAGCTTTAGAAAAATAATTGGCATGTGGAAATGCTACAAATAAACACTGAGAAAGTTTTTCCTAACAGAGAATGTTTTGGGCCTAATATTTATTTACTTATTTTCCTTGGACCGTCACCTACATCTTATCTGCTAGGTGTCCAGTTCACTTTTCACTCCTTCCACCTGGAGGATCACCATGACTACCTCCTTATCACGGAGAACGGTAGCTTTGCCCAGCCACTGGCCCGGCTCACCGGCTCAGAGCGACCGGCGCCGGTAAATGCCGGCCTTTACGGGAACTTCAAGGCCCAGCTGCGCTTCATCTCGGATTTTTCCATCTCACTGCAAGGATTCAATATCTCCTTCTCAGGTAAGAATGCCAAGAGTGTTTTGGAGTAGCATGCGTTGCTTGGAGGAGAGGTGTGGTGGAAACCTGGGTAGGGAATACAATAGAGCTTTAGAACAATGGAGGAGCAAGTGCACAGACGTGAAAGAAAATCCTATTTCAGTAAATTTGGACCACGGACCACGGACAGGTGAGGTGGGGAATTAGTGGAAGGGGAGGGGGCTCCAGGAGGAAAAATGGCGGCACGAGAGAGGTGGAAATGGCAGGCGGAGGGGTGCGGCACGGAAGGAGCTGAGACAGATGGTGATAGGGAGTGAGTCGGGTGATGGAGAGGCTGGAGACGGATGGAGGGCGGGTAGGGAGGGAGGAGAAGTAATATAGTGAATAGGTGAAAAGGAGACTGTGAGGGTGGGGCTCTGACTCACAAGCCGGCTGGTTAAATGTGTGCTTGCTGTTCAGTGAAGTGAAACATTATTCCATGAATATTCATTGCATTATTATATAGAGCAATCTTTGAGTAGATGTGCTCGTGTGCTGCAGATCACACGATTAGAGTTCCCTTCCCGCCAATTTGCATGACCTTTTTAATATAAAGCGTATGGCTAGTACTTTATCAGTGTGACACCGTAACACTGTCCGGCTTGCCAAATTCACGTCAAAAGCTCCCATACTGTGACCATAGGGTGCTCCCTCTGAAGCTCTGCCCCCCGCACACTATTTGCCAAGGCTGGGATAGTGTTGTGTTGTGTGGTGCCGTCGGCATCACATTGTGTTCCCGTTTACAGTGTCATGGATGTGTATGAACGGCAGTTTTGTTTTTCACCGTGCACACATAACTGACAGCTAGCGGAGGTATTTGCTGAATTTGACCAACAGTGTTTTGGATTAGAATCGCTTAGAAAACACCCTTAATTTTGTGCTGTGTGGATTTTGTAACAGGTACTTTTAGGGATTACGGCCTACACAATGTTAAGTTAATAAATCATATGTAGATATGTCGGAAAAGGATTTACACTCTTACATCGGGCTCCACTAAAAAATGTGTGTGGCCTGATACAAAATGTGTTATGTTCTAAATTGTTTATTACATTTAATTGAAAATAACAGGAAATAAAGGCTCAAAATCAGATCTGTCAACTCTGTTGATCTCACACTATATTGGCTTGAGTGTATAACAAAAACAAAGGAATTAGCCTTGTTGTCAATACTTTTGGAGGAGACTGTATGTTTCATTTACATTTTTCTCATGTGGTGATAAGAATATTATTATTTTAAAAGCACATTTTTGGTTGTTTTATATAGACTACGCTGTTTCTCTATTCACTTTACATTTAGACTTTTAAAAGGTGCTGTAGGTATTTAGAGCTATAAATTGAGTGCAATTAGTTAGAAATCAGTGAGCACCACCACAAACTACCTATCAACTGCCAAGTATTTTATGAAATTACCTCCTCTTTACAAATGGTTTTGATGCACGGCTCTCCAGATGGACTTGTGAATAACAATCTATCTGGCATGTCAGGTTACTCTTTTTCTTTTCCCTTATTGGTCTAGCAAATCTAGCTTGCCTGTCAATCATATGAATGCACACACAGCAGACCGTTTGGCTCCAGTGTAGAGTGCCAAGGTTTTTTGGGTTGTCAAATATACAAAATATTGCTCCCTTTCCCTTCTCTCTCTCTCTCCCTCTAAACTCTCTCAAATCCTACCTATACCAGCTTTGATAGTATTGGACTGTTCTGTTGCAACATTCACTTCCAGATATGGTAGCTCAGCAATTGATAGTGTTGTTTATCATCAGAGTATGATCTGGAGCCGTGTAAAGACCCCGGGACGCCACAGTTTGGCTGGCATACAGGCTTCAGTTTTGGAATAGGCGACTCTCTGGGCTTCCACTGCAATACCGGATATCGTCTGCAGGGGGCCAAGGAGATTGTGTGCTTGGGAGGTGGGCGCCGCATGTGGAATGCCCCTCTGCCAAGGTGTGTGGGTACGTGGTCAGCTGTTTTTCATTCCGTTCTCTTTGTTTGTTTTGGTCAAATTGACGCATGTGTCAGATTGTTAAGTAGACAGCAAGTACTCCCCAGACCTGTGTTACATACTGGTTACACCGCAGTCTGCAGGGGACAATATAGCCCTGGAGGCCTCTTTTCCAGTAAAAGGCTGCACCCGAGCTTGCCAAGGATTGTTCATTACTTGTGCGAAAATAAATTTTACCCTGGAGAAACTTAACTTGATTACACACACGTATCTTGAGAGCTCACTGCAGAGATAATTTTATAGCTAACGCATGGTGTCATATAAACTAATAGTGCTGTCAAGCGGCAAGATTGAGTGCTTTGCGTATGTCTACTAACCCCTGTCACAGCCCTTTAGTCTTGTAAGGGAACATGAGTAAAGCACAATGGTCGCAGGAATGTTTCAAGACGTAGGGCTCGGAAAAGCAAATGACAAAAAATATGCATTTTCCCTCATAGAGAGGAAATGCAGAGTACATATCCTTAATTTGCTTTGGGCTTGTGGATTCAAAGCCCTTTTGAAAGAAGTAAATCTAAGAAATGTAGCCTGTAATGATTGTATACTGGGGTAATGCCTTGCTCAGCACTGTGATGTGTCAGTGCCAGCTGATAATGATTATTATGATAATAAAGCAATAAAGAGGAGCAACACTTGGATGAATTAGTAATTATGATTATCCAAATAAAACATTTAAATAACCATATCTGTTTAGCAAAACACTAATGCTCCAGTGTTATAAAGTCTATTAATTTCAGGCCTTGGTCCAAACCATACAGCAGGATATGATTTCTTGGTATACGTGTTTTTATGTTGGTGTAACTGATTGTGCCTTTGTGTTTTTGCAGCGGAGTGTGGCTCAACAGTCTCCAGGAATGAGGGAGTTCTTTTGTCGCCCAACTACCCGTTGAACTACGACAACAGTCATGAGTGTGTCTATAGCATCCAGGTCCAAACGGGAAAAGGCATTAACATTACTGCCAATGCCTTTCACCTGGCACAAGGCGACGTCCTCAAGGTAGCTCTTGTACAATGTACTTTTCCCCATACATCTTTCATTTTTGCCGACATAAAATATATTGTGACAAGAAAGAGACCTTGTGCTCTAGACAGTCAGTCAACCTTGAGTGGCTGACTGTGAAATTGAATCTGTTAGAAATGTGTAAACTGCTAACCAGTCTTTGTATAATACGGCGTTATATATAAAACAAAACAAAAAACACATTGTTAGTATTAATAATGTAATACTTCTTCTTCTTCTTCTTCTTCTTATTATTATTATTATTATTATTATTATTATTATTATAGCAATAATCAACAACTCAGGCAAAACCTTATATTCAGTTTGATGCGCCCATAACACTGCATATTATTGACTGCATCTTCAGTCAGTCATGGGAAATTCCTTTCACATCACTGGACTTTAGTGTCTGTCTCAAGTGGACAAAATGTGCTTGGCTCTATGGGAATGTAAAATAAAAAGGAAAATATTCTTTGGAATGTCTGCATAATCTCTATAAACAGATTGCTGCATATGAATATACAGTCTGTAGGCAGCAACATGCAATAAGATATCGGTACCGGATGTGTCCTGTTTTCCGTTTGTAGTACGATTATAGTCCGAGCAATATTGACTAATCACTCCCGTAAGAGGTATGTAGATATACAGATTTCAAACTCCAACCACATTCTCACAACTCAAGTGGAAAATCTGACTTAACCAATGACTGGTGGACAGAAGAGGGAAGTCTTGAACAGGTTCTAAAATGTCCTAAAAATATTGGACCTTGCTCCCAAAGGTGCAGACAATTTCTGAGATGTCTGAGCAATGACACTATTTTATCTACACTGTAGAGTAGTATTTATTTTTTTCTGATTACATTTAGTTTATTCTTATGACCTCACATACACTAAAATTGGTTTGCGCTATTGATTAAAACAAAACGCACGTATTAAACAGTCGTGGAAGTTTCTGTTTCCTGCTCATTATGATTGCGCACACAATGTAAAGCAGCATGCAACATCCATCGGGAAGACGCACATGAATACAATGAGCATAGTCATGTTTGTGTATATCTCCCCAAACAGGTGTTTGACGGTAGAGACAGTGCTGCGCCACTGCTGGGCACATACATAGGCACGTCCATGCAGGCCCTATCCCTCAGTACCACATCCAACCATCTGTGGTTGGAGTTCTTCTCTGACCATGAGGGGACTGCAGACGGCTTCCGGCTCATATACCACAGTAAGTTATGGAGCTTGGGTCCTTCGAGACGATTACGCTTGGCTACGCAACGTAACGGAATATAACCATTATGCAGGGAGTGGCCACGGGTTTTGGGGATAGGCGGAATTCATGAGATATATTCATTGAAACTCACCTTGTCGTGCCACATTCCTTGGTGTCAGGGTATCCATTAAACACAGGTGGGTGCACTAGCTATCTTTCAGCATAGGAACAATGACCCTTGCTTCCTTCTGCCTTCTCTTTCTCCTCTCTCTCTCTCTCTCTCTCTCTCTCTCCTTTTTAGTGTAAGCCTTCCTCATTTTGTTACTTTGTTATTAAGTACACTATGGCGTTTGCAGTGTATGTCATGGTGCTTTGGCTCACACGTTTATGTGTATAAATTAAGGGTAAGGATGCATGTGTGCACCGTACATGCACTGGTGTGTATTGAGTCATAGCAGTAAGTGGTGCTGTAATAAATGGGTTTTATGTGCTCCCTAATTGGTTGCTGACTGTGTATTGTTGGTAAGTGTTTCTAATCCATTACTCTGATAGGAGAAATATTATGGTGACACTGCATTTTGTGTTCCAATTTAAAGTGTTTTGTGCCACACTTTGTGCTTTCTCTTAGAATATTTTTTGTTTCTTCTCCATGGTAGGACAGTCAGCGAGTAGCAAAGAAGAGTGTTGTTTTGAATTAAAACTAAGTGTGGATGTTTTCTTAAACGTATTAAGTGGGCACTGACTGACAGCAACAAACCACACATGTGTACCCATCTTCCAGTAACCAAGATGTGTGTTAGTTGAAATGAACATGTGCTGTTTTGTCCCTGACCTCCACTCTGCTTTCAGACAGATTACAGTTTTAATATAAACTACACAGGTATTATCTAGCTTGACCAAATCAATGAAGTACTGTATGCAGTTATCAACCACAACATTTCCATCAGCATTTGAATGCAACAACAATTATTGTAGTTCACAGGACCCGGCGGTTTTTATTAGCTGCTTTTTACATCAGAATATCTGCTAATTTACCTAATCACCTATTTTCAGTAAGTAAGACAGGAGTGTAAAACAGCAAGTTTTACACTTCTCATGACAATTCTACTTGCTCTGCTCAAGCAGAAAGAATATAATGGTTTTCCTATCATATGTATGACTGATCTGTGAGCAGGCATACATGTGGGTAACTTAAATCTTGTCTGAACATGATATTCGATCAGGTTCTCATGACTCCTCCACAAGAAACGCTGAGGTAATTTTCTAAATGTGAACGGTAATAGTTCGAGATTTATACTGGGCATGACACTTGTAATGCTGCCATAACATCTGGAAGGGGCTGGGGACCTGCCGCTAGAAGAAAGCATAAATCAGTATCGCCAGTTTATGTGCAGTCGCTGTTGCCGCATAGCGGCACTCTTTACAGTGCATTTATTGCCTGAACGAGGGGGGGGGGGAAGGGTGAGGTCATGGTCAAGATCAAGCATAGCGAGTTAAAGAGCTTCTGGAATGTTCCCTTGCTTGGAGCTTGTTTATTTTATTTATTTAGTCTCATCCCAAGCTGTTGAGCAGTTTGTTCCTAGTAAATGTCCACACTCAATTGGACACTTAATTGTAGAGGCCTAATTGTGTTCGCCATTCAGAAAGAGTGTTTAACTGCCAAGCAATATAATGGGGCTTTAAGTCTTCAATCCTCATCTGTGCTCAACCGGAAATTAATTCCCAACTGTCAATCAATACGCCTTTACAACACTGATAAAAGGAAATATGGCACCAGTTTTGAGAATGCCTGACTCTAGTGAGCTGCTATGGTATAAATGTGAGCAGTGGACAGTATCGGTACACATGCCTGATTTACAAGCTTAATATTTATGTTAAAGTTCATGAAATCAGATTATAGCCAATGATACAAATCATGAAAGACACATTCCTAGACCTTAAACCTGCATGGTAAACAAGTAAACAAACGGCCCAAAAAAAGTTAATATAAATACAGTATATACTGTAAAAAAAAAATACATTTGGTTCATTCAATGAGCAATCAAACCTACAAATTAGTGAAGGCACTGTATACAGTCAGTGATTTTAATTGTCGCTTTAAATGCAGACAAGGTTTGTGTGTTTAGCAGGAAAGAACATGTAAAAATCTAATTCCTTAACCCATTTTCCCAGGTTTTGAGCTATCACACTGCGATGATCCAGGCGTGCCTCAGTTTGGGTTCAAAGTCAGTGACCAAGGTCACTTTGCTGGCAGCGTCATCATATATGGCTGTGACCGAGGCTACACCCTGCATGGAAGTGGCATTCTGAAGTGCATGACGGGCGAAAGGCGTGCTTGGGACCACAGTCTCCCATCATGCATAGGTAAGCATGGTCTTTCTTCAGTCGGACTTTTTCCAATACACAGTTTTGGACTCGTGAACAAAAAGATGTTGGTATGAGCAACTTCTTGTTGCTGCAGCAGTTAACAAGACAACACATTCATTTCACATATGTACATGTAGTCTCTTATACATTTATAAACCAGTTGATTAAAGAGATAATACTACAACAATAATAAAATCAAAACTATATACTACATATTAATTTAGTTTCAACATCCTACCAAGCATCCCATGATCACTTGGTGTTGACATGCAACTTTATAACCAAACCATTGTTAAATCAATTTTTTCCCTCTATCTTAATTTTGATTTTTCTTGTCTCTGCCACGCTCAGTGCTTATTATTATCAGTACCTCTTACGTTCCCTCGGCCTCAAATGGCTTCTCATTCCACATCTGTCTCTCTCTATGACATCTTATTATTCTTGGCAGACTCTTAGCATTGTTATGCTCAGTGTTAATCCTGGGGATTTAATCCTACATGATATCAACTTAATTGCACCGTGTGGATGGAAAAAAGGCGCTGCCTGTCATTTTGTTCAAGAATACAAATGCCTCTATGGTTGTATAACGTTTATACGAGCGTGTGCTCTTTTGATGCAAAACTGGCAGTTAAGATCAAATATGGACACATGTGAAGCAGTTCTGAGGGCTCTTAATATTCCATCTTGTTGTTCTTCAAATTGCGTCTCGACTCTCGCTCTGTCTCGGCCCTATTATGTCATTTTAAGGTCTGGCATTCACACGTCAACAGCCAGTGTTTCTCCAGAAGTTACATTAGTGGCATGATTACGAAAGCATTCAAAGGAGGGAGCAGATGAAGGCGTGGGCATGATTTACAGTTCAGGGTGTAGTTTGATATTCAGAGCATGCTGTGAGCCAGGCAGAAAAGAAATGATAAAGCTATTACCTGCGCGTTGCTCCCCGTCTGCAAGGTGTTGTGAGGCGGTGTCTGTCTACCAATGTCAGGTGGTGATGGATTAGGGTAAAAAATGATTTACAAATTCCGGACGTGTGCAGAATTGCACTTTAAATGCCACCGTATCCCGTTGTGCTTTTCATGGAATGCATTTCCTCCCCCTTAGGAAAAAAATCACCCCCAAAAAAAAAGCTCCAGTTTGGCACTACAGCACATTTGCTATAATGACAGATGTACACTAGATCACAAAAAAAGGCTATTATTCATGCTATTGATTAGCTGTTCAAACCATCTGAATTATTGATCAGTCAATATTAATAGTCATGCAGCCTCATATCTGTGAGTTGAATTTAAAGTCGGCCTCAAACCCTTTCTACTGAGTCATATTTCTAATCTCCCATAGAGCAGCTGTGATGTTACCAATTATGGCCTTGCCGCTGTGGTCATCTAATGCAATTTTCCCATTAATTAAGTGCCGTTTGTTCTGTAATGTGGACAGCTAAGTGATAACCAGGGAAGGGACAGCAAAGATTGGATGATAAGAAATTCCCTTAGTCATTAACATTTGTAACATTGTCCTTCCCTGCAGTGCAATACCGAGCCTAAAGGGAATGTGGATGCTGTCTTACCTAGCCTAAACAGTATGTGGATGCTGTCTTACCTAGCCTAAAGAGAATGTGGATGCTGTCTTACCTAGCCTAAACAGTATGTGGATGCTGTCTTACCTAGCCTAAAGAGTATGTGGATGCTGTCTTACCTAGCCTAAAGAGTATGTGGATGCTGTCTTACCTAGCCTAAACAGAATGTGGATGCTGTCTTACCTAGCCTAAACAGTATGTGGATGCTGTCTTACCTAGCCTAAAGGGAATGTGGATGCTGTCTTACCTAGCCTAAAGGGAATGTGGATGCTGTCTTACCCAGCCTAAACAGTATGTGGATGCTGTCTTACCTAGCCTAAAGAGAATGTGGATGCTGT
>JAODOY010050730.1:0-18702 GCA_025399855.1 Forbesichthys papilliferus | reverse complement strand
TGAAGAACAACAATGCGGATTCCGTCCTGGTCGTGGAATAACGGACCAGCTCTTTACTCTCGCAAGGATCCTGGAGGGAACCTGGGAATATGCCCTTCCGGTCTACATGTGCTTTGTGGATCTAGAGAAGGCGTATGACCGGGTGCCCCGGGAGATACTGTGGGAGGTGCTGCGGGAGTATGGGGTGAGGGGGTCCCTTTTAAGGGCAATTAAATCCCTGTATGTCCAAATCGAGAGCTGTGTATGGATTCTCGGCTGTAAGTCGGACTTGTTTCAGGTGGGGATTGGTCTCCGCCAGGGCTGCGCGTTATCACCAATCCTGTTTGTGTTATTCATGCACAGGATATCGAGGCGTAGTCGTGGTGGAGAGGGGTTGCAGTTTGGTAGCCAAAGGATCTCATCGCTGCTTTTTGCAGATGATGTGGTCCTGATGGCATCATCGGTTCCGTGACCTCCAGCACTCACTGGATCGGTTCGCAGCTGAATGTGAAGCGGCTGGGATGAGGTTTAGCACCGCTAAATCTGAGGCCATGGTTCTCAGTCAGAAACCGGTGGAGTGCCTACTCCAGGTGGGGAATGAGTCCTTACCCCAAGTGAAAGATACCTCGGGGTCTTGTTCGCAAGTTAGGGGACTATGGAGCGAGAGATTGGCCGGAGAATCGGAGTAGCGGGAGCGGTATTGCAATCGCTTTACCGCACCGTGATGACGAAAAGAGAGCTGAGCCGGAAGGCAAAGGTCTCAACCTATCAGGCAATTTTTGTTCCTACCCTCACCTATGGTCATGAAGGGTGGATCATGACCAAAAGAACAAGATCACGGGTACAAGCGACAGAAATGGGTTTCCTCAGGAGGGTAGCTGGCTTCTGGCTTCTCCCTTAGACATAGAGTGAGAAGCTCAGCTATCCGTTAGGAACTCGGACTAGAGGCGCTACTCCTTCGCGTCGAAAGGAGCCAGTTGAGGTGGTACGGGCATCTGGTAAGGATGCCCCCTGTGCGCCTCCCTTGGGAGGTGTTCCATTGAGGTGAACCATTACACCCATAAATGTGTCACATTTATAAAAATAAATTGAAGGTTTACATAACACCCTTACAATAAAACCAGACTAATGTAAAGTGTCACTGTTACTACAGTAGAAATAATTTAATTTTGTTACTCACCTCAGCGCCCGCCCCATGGTTTCATAGTTCATGTCAGGCTTGTTCTTGTGTTTGCCCCAAAGCTGAGACACTGCCTTGGAGTCCACCAGCTTGAAGATGCCCTTGTCCCTCTGCATCCACTTGATGTAGCGTGGACATGTGTTCTTGTCCTGCAACAGCTCCAGCAAGAATTCCCACAGGTAGGTGGTGTTGCCTGCAGTCAGATATTACACATTATTTATTGGCTTGTCCTGATGGATCCAGGCAGGGATATGGCCTTTTTCCATTGCATGTCTAGGATCGGCATGGCACGACTCGGCGCTGTGATACTCGCCCACTGTGGTTGGACATTGTGTTTCCATCACAACAAGGTTTTCCGCTTGTCGCGTGTCTTTAACTGATGCCGCGCTTATCTTGAGTCAATCATGTTCAAAAGTAGTGCCCTCTTTAACAGGCTACTTTATTATTGCACTGTCCAACAGTGGCAGCAATTGGTCAACATGGATTGGTCTATATTTTATTGGAACATCCAGGGACAACTGGCAAACCAAGACTGCACGACTACACATGAGAAAATTAGAAAATGCATTGCCTATTTATCAGACATGGATAATTTAAACGTATCCTAGACTAAGAAAATGTGTAGGTTATAAAAATGTTTAATAGACAAGTAATATGTCTGAGAAATATTCATACATACGCCTCATTGAGCGTGCAGCATATGGGCATGTCAGCAATTTATGCTAAAAATAAGAGTGTGTGCAAAATAGCGATCATTACAGGTATATAACTTTGTCCAATACAAATATAGTTTCATAAGCATAGTGTGTAATAGATTTGCTTAAAATACATGTATTTCTATGCCTTTAACTAAGTTCACTCTCCACATGAGTAGTTCAGTAGTTCTGTCTCTGACAGTAGTTCTGTCTCACTAGGTTTACACTCAATTCATCGCGAGTAGGCTACCTGATCGATCTTCAATTGGCACTGCATGAATGAAATGGCAAAGGCGTGGTTAAACTGATGACACATAAGCAATCAGTGTGGTACGGCAATCAGCACGCCGCGGCCAAATGTGCCAGTGGAAAATCCCCAAAAGATTTAAGTAGCTTGGTTTAAAGCCCAGAATTCACTATGTAAATAAGGCCTGGACACATTCTGTTGGGGATAGTTTGCAGTGAATGCATCATTATGGGATTAGACCTCAGGTCATTTCAGAAACTAGTGGAGTAGCCTTAAACCAAATAGCATTGTTGCAAGTGTCTGGATCGCTTCATTTAGCTCTACCAACGCAGCCATTGCTGGAACTACATTTGTAAACAAATGCTTGCCTTAGACATAATTTCACTTGTTATCTACAGCTCTGGTTAGCTTACTAGGACAGGTCTGTGAAAAGGCGCCCATAAAAGTTAGACTCATTTTAAATACAGCTAACAACTGTGTCTCTTAAATGTTTTCATATCATGCTGCTGCCGCAACAGTAAAAGACACTCGACAACTGATGTGTAAACTCTGTAGCCATTACAACCTGATTGTACTATGCAGAAATATTTAAGACCTATGTATGAGTAGCTGAAAGTACACTTTCTCCAGTAACAAATAACATGGGCAGGATAGCCTAGCGATTTGGGTGTTCCATTCCAAGATGAAAGATCATGGGTTCCTTCCCGTAAGAATCTCTGAGCAACATGCTTGACCCCTACATGTTTCTAAACAAGAAAAACTAAACAAACCTAGATTTTATAAGTAAAAACTAAAACAAATAAAATGAAACTCGCTACCTGTGATTTTTTACAAGTGAACATTAAAAAGAAAGGCCAAACTCAAAATGGAACGGTGGGGATCACGTAACGATCCGGAACGTCACATTTCAGGGCGGCGGGGTTGACTTCAGGCGAGGCGCATCCACGCTAGTTTGCTTGTCCGCTGGCTCTCGCTCAAACACGAACGCTAAATCTGACTCACCTCTGGACTGTTTACGAGTGGAAAGATGACAACAGTATGAAAAAAAAAGCCAGGAACTCAGTAAGCGACCAAAAGGCTAATGACCACCAAAACCAATTCATATTACTCACAAGGCTTGTAGGCCATTTTCTGTCATAGACACACAACACTAACACACTGGATCATAGAAATCCAATTTCAGTCTATTGATTATAGCATATAAATCCAGAAACTGCAGCCTCTTGTAATGCAGCTACTTACCCGATCAGCTAGCTGAAATGTTAGTCAATGTTAGTCTTCTTCTCTGAAGATTCAAGCTATTGGTGCGTTACCACCACCTACTGTGTAGAATGGCGCACATATGCCGCGCATGCGCTTTTTAACAAGATTGATCAGTCAGTCAGGAACTCAGTGTTGTTGGCCGGCCCCGCTACACACGGTCCGGCAAAATTACTGAACCACCAAAGGATATGGTTGTTGAGAGCCTAGCACCCTTGTCACGTCTTAGCTTGACTACCTATAAGCAAGAAAGAGGTGTATGAGTAAGTAAGTAAGTAAATCAGTAAGTAACACACCTTTACCCTCTCTTGGCCTTTTCTTGATACCCAGGTCAAATGAGCCGTTTGATGCTGGCTGGTGGGACTTGGGCTTGCGGCCACCTACATGCACACACACCCAAACTGGTGGTCAACCGCTTTGGTTACTTACAAAGTCTATTTTGAAAAATATTAAGTTAAAAGATAAAATATCAGAAAAACAAATATAGAACAAACACCACAAAAATATATCAAGGAAAAGACAGACTCACATTTATTTATTTTTTGGTGGTACAGCAGCTAGTATTCAATTGTTACAAGTGTATACAGTAGGGGTGAAACAATTTATCGAGAAACTGTAGTAACTCGATTACAAAATATTATCGGTGCAATTTCATTGCATTGCAGCTTGGTTCAAAATATATATATAGTAAATATTTCATAGGCTACCGGTAAGATCACTGTGTTTATGTGCAGTGCAGACCTACTGTTGAATGCGGCCATGCTGTGGACACGATGTTAAGATGGCTGGGGTTGCGTAAAGTTTTATTCATATCAGGTCTCTACGAGAAGAGGTTCTACAAGAACACTTGTTTCGACCACTATCAAAGTGAGGGAGAAATCACTCGGGCCCGGCAAATGCGGCAGTAGACTACCGGGAATCAGGACTACCATAGTCAGCATTTTTACGTTCAGAAAATTATAACGATGTTTATGAATCAAGCTTCTATGTTGGCATTACTGTTAGCTAGGCCTAATTAAGGTTACTAACAACATACCCTACCCCTTTTTTTACAACAGTAATTCTAAGCAACCGAGGAAGCATTCTTTTTGGCCACTAATGTTTCCTCAGCACACATCATACTTTTCTTTCTAAATCAAACACAACTAAGCCAAACAGCCAATGGACGCATCTCTCCACTAAACAAACTGAATATTGCACTTCTATTTTCAAAATGATACTTCTCAACGTGATATTGCGATAACGAGTCAACATGATGTGGATCCCTAATATGTACAAAAAAAACCTATGTTCAGGTGAAAATATTTAAAAGGATACACCTCAAATAAATAATCTGAAATATAGTTTCCATCCCCTAGAAATTACCTCAATAATTTAATATAACTGCATTTTGATGTCCGTTCAAATCGTCCGTTCTCCACTACAGTATACTTTGTTGACGGTCCCTAATTGCACATAGAGCGAATCCAAAGATAACAGAGGTCGCAATGGACTCAACAATTCGGAATTCATTGTTGCTGTCTTTTATGCCTATTTTGATCATGACTTATTGAAGCCAGAATACACTCAATATGTTGGATGTTTGCACTTATCAAAGCAATAGGCGCTCATTCAAATGAATGAAGATTTGACATGTGAACGTAAGCCTACTTTTAGGCTTTTAAAGTTAGCAAATCAAAGAAAGTAACATAATTCAGGCATATTTGATATTAACTAGCTAAGATAACATTACCTGACACTCAACTTGTTACATTGCTGTGGCTAGAGGCGATACATGCTTAGTTAAGCCCTATAATTGCCATTAACAAGTGTTACAGCAATATAACAGAACTAAATGATGTAGTCTTTAAGGTAATTACTACTATCTTAACGCGGCGAATAGTGGGACAATATTTACGTCTTGCACACAACCCACGGATCTCCGCGTTCCGGACGAGGAAAGTATGCCGGGGCCTTTAGCCACAAGTTTTTAACAACTTTTCTACAAAAACTTGCTCTCACACATAATATTTTATGAACCCCAAACCCACTATTAATATTTAAGTTTTAATAAAATAGCCCATGTTTTTTTGTATTTAGACTAATGGCTAGAGTCTGTTTTTAGTATAAAGCAATTATGTCAGAATGGTGACTCACCCCCTCTCTTTTTCTTGACAACAGGTTCACAGTCAGGAGGAATGGGGAAGGAGTCTTCCTCTATGGGTCCCATCTCTGTGGACACCTCCACCACCGTCTCCATCATGACATCCTCCATGGAACCTAACAGAGGCCAGAGATGCACCATGAGCTCCGGGGCTGACAGAGCACCGTGGCTAACAACAGTACTCCTGCTACGGTTGGTAGGGCTTTACCTGTGTTGCGATCGTGGTGGAGGCCGCCAGGGGACTCCATGTGGAGGAGAGCTTCAGCTGCCTCAAAGGTTTTGTCGAAGCACACTGTGTTATGGCCCGACATGCCCACTGTGGGAGGACAGGAGGGAAAATGTAGCTGTGAACAAGTCCAAGCAATACGTTCTGAGAACTGATCAGGCTGCCAAAGGTTAATAGGCATAAGAGCTCTTGAAAGGCAACTTTCTTGTTTACAGAGAAATGCATTTGGTCCGCCAACACATTTTATTCATGTTCCTATTTTATAGACAACATAAAAACACCTTTCGATATGGACCAAGACATATTCTCTATACATTTTAAATGTGGGGTAAATGTTGTAGTTGTAGTGAGATGTCATTAAAACCTTAAGTGTATATGACTTTCATCAAAATAAAGTGGAGAGGAAATTGTATATAAAAAAATCTAAATATATATCCTATAGGGCTGTGCGATATGACGATATGCATCGTATAATGATTAAAAAAAAACATATTATGCTTCAACGTTTATATAGTTGTGATGAAAATCGTTAATACATTACTCTTGTTGACTTTACTGGCGAAGCTTTAATTGCACTTACAGTAACATAACGATAGTTTTCATCAACTCTCCACTGCTGTTTCTCTTCTATCTGATCTCCGTATGGAGATCCGTGGAGTGAGCCCTGCCCGCAGTGAAGCAGAGCACGGAGTAGCATGGCTCTTGTACAGGGGGTCGACGACGTTGGACGACCAGAAAATAATGATTAATTAAATTTAAAGAACCTGTGCTATATTGTTATCAGGATATAAAATTACCTACACGGGGATATTACATTTTGATTATCATATCGCACAGCCCTGAGGGTAATTTCTAACAATACTCATTTACAATGAGTTATTAACACAATAACAGACTGGTTTAAAGAAAAAACATACAGGTTTTCATTTACTGCTTAACATGATGAACAGCTTTGCAAAATAAAAATGTTAAAATAAAAATATGTCAATCTGAGAATACCTCTCTAGTTGTTTAACAACTACAGAGTCAATAAAGAGACAAATACAGTGCAATTACAGGTTTTCCTTTCCTGTTAAACAAAATACATCTGGGCAAATATATATAACCATAGGAATATATAAAGGTTTTCATTTTTTACAGAGGTGGCCACTTCACGAGACAACTTTTTTTGTGTGTAGCCCTGTACTGTAGTTCTCCCACAGGTTTTGCAAACAAGACTTGCTTATGACAAAGTTACATATCGCAACTTGACAGTTCTCTTTTCATTGGGTACACCACAAGTAAATAAAGCTTGCAAAGCACTTTGTTGTAAAGGCAGAAGGCGGTGGCTTTCTAGTCTGGATTAAAACACAACCTCACCAAAAAAAGTATCATGTTAACAATTTAAAAACAAATAACCTGACAACTTGTACTTGACAATATACTTAAAATATAAATATATTTTTTTACTACATCCCACCGAAAACAAGCAGTAATACAATGAGTACATATTCTATTTATAGCCCAAACCTAGGCTATTTTACACAAAAAGTCTCAGTCAGTGCACCCATAAAAGGACTGCCAGTAGAGGGCACTAAGAGAGCAACAACTACCAAACTAAGACTGCACAGTCCATGAACTATATTAGGTTTTAAAGGCAGGGTTAGTCAGTCACTCTGAAGAACGCTTACTAACTTCGAGTTCAACTCAAACTCCCTCAGAAGCTCCACCCTATTTATAAGATTATTTTTTTCAGCATGTACAGAGAATGGTAAAATAGTAAAATCCAAGGAGAAATTTGGTGGACTTGACAAAAACTGTATTAGCTTACAATTAGAAATAGCTGACTACCTTTAATATACAATTAGGACAATATCATCCCTTTCTGAAGTCACAGTAAACATGAAAAAATATTGTAATGAAAGACAGCTATACTGACAACAATTCATGACCAACGATGAACAAAAAATCAAATTTACAAAAATTCTAATTAACATTTAAAAACGTAATAAACATTAATAATTTTGCCATTTAAGAATTATGAGTTATTTTTTTAACTTTAAAATGACAGCTAAGCAAACAGGTGTTTTGAATGATAAGTACAAGCCTTCAATGTCGTTTGTTGTCATATGTTTATATTTGTGAGCCTACAGAGTCAGTGTTCCTGCTAGCATTCTCATGCTGTTATCTCACTATTTATTTAAAAATTCAAAACAAAAAAGTGCACTTTATTAGCTAGGCCATTACCTATTGCACTTTATGTTTGACTATGTGGTAATAGGTATAATGACATTATGCTGCATTTGTTCTATTTAAAATATTGTTTGCTCATAATTGCTGGTATACGACCTGTCCAACTACTGACAAATGTACTACATGTAAGTCGCTTTGGATAAAAGCGTCTGCCAAATGCTGTAAATGTAAATGTAGCATAGCCAGTTATGTCAGCCACAAGAGTTAAGCAACTTATTTATCCCTCTATTAAGCATTTCAAGTAAACTAAATCTCCATATCCAGTGTAATTGTATTACAAACCATGAATTTTAATAGAAATAATCTATGCATATACTGTGAATAAATAAATGGTCCCAAAACATGCATAATATTGTGTTTATAGAACACAACCAATGCAATACAATATATATGAAGAGAAATGTACATTACGCATGTGGGCGGGGTGGATAAAATCCGCTGGTAATCTGCAAATCATGGCAGAGAATAAAAGCTCAGAAAACACAAGTGGTGATGACCACTTGTGATGACAAGGTGATGACAAACTGAGCCAGTGAAGAAGAGAAAGACGTACCGCTGTCAACCACAAAGTCTAACACAGTACCTGTGACAGCCTAACAGCCATCATGCACTGAGACGAATGCCACCACGTGACATTTTAACTGCCCTGTCTGGACTCACTGCTGACAGAGAGTGGCCAATGTTACGTAACACACAGTGTACAGTCACCTGACTCCACCACTTCAGTGACCACCTCCTGCTCCTCAGCCACGTCCTGCATGAGGTAGGTCTCGTCATCGTACACCAGCACCTGGGCCGCGTAGCACTGCTCCACCTGGGCGCTGGGCACCTCCTCCACGATCACAGCCGGACACTCTTCCTCCTGCAGGAGCACACCTCCCGCGTCCTCCTCGCAGCCTTCCCCGACTATCACCGTTTCGATCACTTCCTCCTGGTGATGCTCCTGTTGGACTACCTCCTCCTCATCATCATCATCATCATCATCCTCCTCCTCCTCCTCATCCGCTGGAACCAAGTCACTTTGCTGGACCATCAGGAGATACAACACGACAGAATTATGGTAGACACAATGTAAGTAATACACACAGAGTGGTTCCCCTCCCACTCCCCAGTGTCTTCAGCACCACTATAGAGCTCCTGAGGTACCCCACCCACACCTGTACATGTAGCAACATGTTTTTGAAACTGAATACAACTGGTTAAAAACACACATCTGAATGTAGTCTCCAAAGCAGTTCAGTCCAGTCGGACAATCAAAGATCTTATTTTAAGTTACATAATATGATTTAGGGTTTTCAAACCTTGCTATGGAGCGGGGAGAATAGTAGTAGTAGTGACGAGTACTCTAATATGGGTGCAAGTGATCCTGAAATATTCCCATTTCATTCAGTGCAGTGGCTGATTTGACTTACCTGAGGCTCCTCCATAACTGCAACATACTCCACTATGTTCCCTCCACCATCTGACACCACCACAGAGGTCATCACTCATTCCTACCAAAATAGTGCCAACAACACGAATACATTAAATCTATGCATTTGTG
Source organism: Forbesichthys papilliferus (assembly GCA_025399855.1). NCBI lineage: Eukaryota > Metazoa > Chordata > Actinopteri > Percopsiformes > Amblyopsidae > Forbesichthys > Forbesichthys papilliferus. The sequence goes on along the minus strand of JAODOY010050730.1, from coordinate 9,197 downwards.
TCATAATACACGTTAACTGTACACGAATAAGCAATAAATTAAAGAGGAACAATAATGAAAGTGGTCATTATACAATAATAGACTATGGTGGATGTAGTTCGGTACAGATACTGCAGCATACTATACATGCAAGTGTTTACATACGCCAGATAGCGTTCGTGCGTGTTTATGGCTGAGGGAGCTGAATGCTATTGCTCCTGCTAGCATAGCCAGTTAAGACACTTATCAAGAGTTAAGCAACGTATTTATCCCTCTATTAAGCATTTTAAGTAAACTAAAACTCGATATACAGTGTATTTGTACTAAAATCAATGCATTTTAATTGAAATAATAGACGCATATACAACAATTAAACCCCAGCGTGGTCGATCAAGAACTAGCAGATATCTAGTTTGACATTACGGCACGCTTGCGTTGCTATATATATGCAGTTCTCTATGGTTTACAACATATCAGAGAAAACTTAACTACTGTGTGTGTGGTCTATCTGTGCATGCATATAGTATTTCCACGCTTCCTTACCTTGTTTTGCTTTTGTAAATGCTGTGTGCTTCGCAGCTAACGTTAGCTAGGCCTAGCGGAAGCTAACGTTACTTTCCCGCAGCGCTAATGTGAGAAGGCCTACGCGCTCAGCGTCGCTTTACGGAAACAAATATTCGCCGCTTGTAATGCTTTAAAAAGCCAAGCAATGTTAGCGTTAAATATGAGAAATCACGTCTAACAGTTGATACTGACGAACTTGTTTTGATTTTCCCGTGCCTGTGTTGCTAGTTTCCCGTTGCTTTCCGACGCGCCGCCTCTTTTTGCCAAACTACAGAACCAGCCAGGTCACTACAGGGTCATGGCTAGATGGTATCCGCAATCCGTGAGCGTGACGTCACTTCTTGCTGTCGACTGTTGCTAGCTGTTAACAGAGTTGAACGAGTTCGTAGAAAAGTATAATATTGGTAAAGTGTATTATTCTATTTGCAAAAAAGTATTGTCAGCAGTCCGACGGCAAGTAAATTATAGTGTCTGTGTGACGTAATGTCACTTGAACTCAATGCGGATACTTTCTAGCCATGATAGCCCCCAAGCTACAGAAAGATTGACGTAGTGACGTCACGAGATTTCATTTATGATTTCAACATACATTTGGTTAGAATATGTATAATATAGTACAGTTTGTATGTATGTTTGTATGTATGTATGTATGTATGTATGTTAAAAAAAATACACAACACATTGAATGTTATTTTACACTAATAAAACCATTTGACTGTAAATTAACAATCTCCTTGGACTAGAAATATTATATAACTAATGTTTTGATGTTTAATTGTCACAGTAATACAAATGTATAACAATCAATGTCTCATGCACACATTGTAATAGTTGTTTTTCCATAATGCATCTTTGTGTGATCAGATCATATTCTCAATTGTGTCTAGGATGAGATAACTCATAACGAGAACAAGGTTTAAATTAAAAGATATAGGTAACGCTTATGACATTGCTTTGTCACAAATGTAGATGGTTTAGCAGTGTTAAAATGTTAAATGACAACACGTTGAATGTATTCCATCTGAATCCGTCTTTATTTCCCAATAGGAAAATCAGTTGTGACCAACAGTAACAGATTTTCTCTGTTACACAAGCACATCAAAATTACACACAAAATATGTAACAGAAAATAAAATAAAAATGCCCAAATTAGCATTCTACTAAAAAATACAATATATATTCACTTATTTCTTGCCTGCCCTTTGTCTAAGCGAACAATGTCAGAATTCCACAGGTTCCTTTCGGAAAAAGAGTGATGAAAACTACAGGCCATGCAAACTATTCAACTGTAGCCTTTATAAAAACAAGATTAATTTACAATTTCACATAATTTTTGACAAATTAGTCAGATTTGTATCAGCATCCCCAAAACACATCCACTGGTTTACGAATTAAACTTTATGCAGTCCAATGATTCACCAAAAACTATATTTATTTATTTATAAAAATAAAGATAAATAAATCCCACCAAACAAATAGAATAAATTTGCTGGTCTTCATATACAAAGCATGTTACCTTTCTGAAAATTCCACAATATGTTACCATATTGTTTAAGTATATGCTAGGAATTCAGGAGATATAGAAAACCCCTTTGTGTTTTAATTAAAGGAAGCCTGTAACAAAGGGGAAATATAAAATATGTAACATCAGTGTTACTGAATTAGGAAGACAAATGGCCCTGTAACTATCACTTGTTTTGGCCCAGTAACTGTACCACTGCAAATGCACCAGTTGAGATCAGTAAAGTCTCACTTTTTAAACAGAAGTTGAAGAAGATGTATAATGTATTTACATACAGTATATGACAAGGTCATTAAATACTGTATCACAAAGTATTTTAAACACGACAAATAGGAAGACGTGAGTACACTTTAAAGAATGATGCAATTAACAACATAATTGGCTTATTAAGGAGGTATTGGTTGGCTTGTGTTTTGTATATTGCCTGATTGTTTCAGGTTACTGGAGTGAAATTGCAGGTCTCATGTAAACATGACACCTCAGTTAAATAACCTGTGTAAAAACTATAAAGACTCACTGGATAGCACAATATAATACAGTTTTATATAGGCTAATAGATAGCTTGCAGTGGGAATTCTTACAAACTCCTGAGAAGTTCCACACAGATCAGCTGTTGACTGTTCTCACTGAAAAAGCCAACCATGTTTCAGGGTAATAAGTAATAAATGCAATATGTCAGTGACATCTACAATATATGGGCCATTGCTTACCTGCAATATAGGGTAGATTATAAAAATAAATGTTGAGGAAAATAAGCAGGAATTCTACCGCAAACAACTATGTGTGTATATATTTACACGCACACACGTGTACAAGAGGGAAGGGAAAATTGTTAGGAAAAGGCAACATCTCTTCTTTTGCTGGGAGGATAATTCACCTACAATTACCTTGGAGTGACAAAACAACCCCATGGTAGGTGTAGAATGTAGAATCCTAGCTTTAAAAAAATGCAATTTAATAAAAAGGCAATGACAAATAAGTGACCTGATACCTGTTGGCTTTGCCTAATGCATTTGCATCTTAAGAAGGTGTTTCCTGCCCTGCATGGAAGGAAGAACATAAAAGTTGACATTAGAGAATAATGCAGTGCAACAATGTCTGACCAGACAAGCAAAAATATATAGTTTTGTTTTCTCGGATACATGACTAATGCTATTACATTTTGATATACACAAAAGTCACCTTTGCAAATTTCTCATTAAATATTTAGTTCACTCTGCTACCCAGGCCATGAGATGTGCAACGCCATTACTACTGTAATAAACATACAAGGAGTGGTAGTCTCAATTGGTTTGTAACTATAACTACCTAGTTAGTCTAGCAATGAAGTTACCTCAGAGGTTGGGACATCATCCTCTGGAGCTGGGATTACTCTGCCTGTCATTGGCCCCACTCCCAGTACCACGGGTTCCTTGTCTTCTTTAGCTGCTCCCTCCAGCATCACAACAATATACTCTGGCTTAACTTCTTTGACCAGGGTCGCCACAGGGGCAGCAGCCCGTGCCTTTACTTCTGCTACAGAAATAGCCACTTTGACAACAGTGTCCGCACTTGAAGTGACTTCATTCACAGCTGTTTTGATGGCCGGCGCTTCATGCGGAACCGCTAACGCTTGTGTAATGGCAGCTAGTTCAGAGGAAGCGTCTGTAGAATATTCTGCTACAAGTACCTCCTCTACAAGGGCTTCTTCAACAGCTGTAGGAGCTTCTACTGGTGCCAGGGAATGTTCAGCATCTTTAACAACTTCAACTGCAGGCATCGCCTCTTTGTGTACTTCAGAATATTGTAGAATAGGAGCAGCCGCCATCACTGCAACACAGAATCCAACCACCATCACTGACTCTTCAGTCATCAAGACCACCTGCCACATTCAGTTAACATTTCAATCGGGATGATCCAGGTGCAGCCATGCAATCTGGTATCATACTGGTAAACCTAAGCATTTGTTGGGGAAGATGAACACATACAACTCAGATCTTGAAGAGGTTGAGGGTCACCACAGATATGGATGCAGTACACTTTGCATTTTATCTACAAGACACACTTAGTACACGCCATATATAGTATAGTACATATAATACCGTTAGTCTATTGGCATGAAAACAGTTCAGATGCATCATATTGGGGTACAGAAGATTTTTAATTTGATTTATGGTGAATCAAACCCATTAAGGAGCGCTGGAAATCTTTTCTTTTTTTTTTGGGATAAATATGCTTATCTCTAATGGTCTCATCTTATTAGTTTATATACACTACATATAAATCATCTAAAAACAAAAAAACATTGAACAAAAAAGTAATTTTAACACCAATACATGGGTAATAATAAAAAAAAAATAATGCCTCACTAAATACATGAGTACATCATCATAATATTATGAGCAAGTTGGAATTATATTGTAATGTATTATCTGGGTTTTGCAAACCATAGCCACAAGAGCTTTGTTGTTTAGTTTTAGTGTTATTTTCTCACAACAGCAGGTCCAAACAATTTTCACCTCCAAAAAAAAAAAGCTTTGTTGATATGTTGATATGCAATGGACCTGGAAAAGTGTGCAGTTGCTGCTGTATGTAGTAAGATGGATCAATGATGGTAAATTATTTGTAGATAGCAAATAGATATGGCCTTTTCTCTGATCTGGACAGCTTACAGTTACCATCATCACATTATATTCACAAAGCTGGTGGATTAATTAAAATGTGTTCAGTTAACCTGTGGGCAAAAGTACTTTTTAAAAAACATACAAAAAAATATGGCATAACATTTAAATATGTTGCAATTAGTATTACATATATCATTTTAAGTGTACAATTCTAAAATGTATGTGATTTTAAAAGATTTTAAACTGCATGCTATTTTAAACAAGTTTAAATACCTTTCAAATGTATTTTCGGAAACAACATGCTGTATTCTCTGTGGACAATTATGTGTGGTGTATGAGGTCATTTCTGGATTTAAATGATTATTCTAATTTTTCACATGACCAAATTCAGATAAATTAAAGACGGGGATAAATCCTTAAAGTTTGATAAACAGCTTTATTATATGTCTTAATAAATTACTTTGTAGAGTTCACACATATTATCTAGTTTTCAACAAGATAAAATAACCACAAAAGATTAGTGTTGCCGAGTGGTTGTACCCATACAAATTCTGACAGGTTCAATGATAGGAATATAACACGCAATAGTTACAGAGTTTGTACACAGTCTCAGAGCCATCGCATTTAGCTGCAAACTGTGTCACACGAAAAGACAGTTCTAACATTAGTTTGAATGCACTTGCATAGAAATAAAGATTACAAAGATTTAGGTCATTTGGTGGCAGTCCCAAATTCTACCCGCTTTTACTTGGTGATAATTTACAAAAATCACAGCATTAAAAAAGGTATTTTTTGCTATTTGTGTATGCAGTTTGGAGAAATCTGTGATTTAGTAGCATCTAATGCACTGAAGTGCATAAGAATCCTATGTTAAGAACACAAGGCATGTTGGACAATCGGCATGTTTTGTTTATGCAGTGAATAGTTGATTAATGTACTATACATGTATAGTATGATTAAGCACAATTGCTATATTGCCGTATGCTGACCTAAGGCATCTACTCTGTAGACATCAAGGTCTTCATGTCAAATGGGGGAAAATACAGCTCGTCACAGTGACAACCCAGCTCTTTTTACCTGACCCAATACATGCACACGTATGTACATACATACATACATACACACACACAGAGCTACAGTAGATTGGCTTTAAGAAGTGGATTGTAATTAATGAGGAAACTTAAATAAATTAGGCGGTTCGAAGGGATAGTAGCTATAAGGTTTCATGTTAGCTTGTTCCTGAAGGTATGAGGGGGTAGAAGAGGTCAAACCTGCTCTTGAATTGACAGGAAGGTTTCTCCAGGTGCGTGTGTATGTGTGTGTCTCCATGTGGTGTGTGTGTGACCTCACGCCTGGGGGGAATCAGAAGACGCTACACTTCCTCAACGGGGGGAGGGGCCGTACCATTGCTTTCGGACACGGCCTGGGCAGCGTCTTCTATGACTTCTGCCACTTTGGCTACTTCCTCCTCTACCGTCTCCACTTCCTGCGCTGCCTCGACGCCGACCTCGCCGACCTCAACAACGGCCTCAGCCGCCTCGACGACTAACTCAGCGACGGCCTCTGTGGGGTTCTCTGCACTACCTGGGACATGAAGGAGAAAATTGAGCTCTATGCCATGTAATCTAAAAGCTAACACAATACATGTGTGGGTGATAGAATGATGATTAATGCTCACATTGTACTGTTTTATCAACATATTGTAAAATACCACTGTGACTGGTACAGTGTAGTGTTTTAGCCCAATGTGTGTGGGTGGAGCACTAACTGACTATTAAGAGGCATGTCTTACAACATAGGTAATTTTTACGTCCTTAAGTCCTTGCCATGCTGAATGTAAATGCATGCAAATTCTAGTAAAGAGAGGAGACATGGTGAAAAAGGAGTGGAAAATGTAAGTTATGGGAGGTGAACGGGTTTAGGTGGAGGGAAAGTTAAAGTTATGGGAGGTGAACGGGTTTAGGTGGAGGGAAAGTTAAATGTTGGTTCCTTACCATCCAAATACAAGCTACGTTACTCGAAACTCTGCAAGTCCGACAGTTAGGCAGACAACAACACAGTCCAGGTGGTTTGTGCGTGTTTAATTTTAAACTGAGTGTACCTCACACATTGTACACATCTTGCAGATTCACTCTTTTTTTTAAATTTTTTATTAATTAGTTCTAACACTACATGCCAATCAGAAACGATATATATATTGCTGAGGAGTACAGTTGTTTTCACGTATCGTCTCTTTAAACATCAAGTTCAGCAGCAACAGGGACACACAAACAGGATAGTCAATAATAAATATGCAGGGCAGATCATTGAGACAGATGTTATTGGTTGCGTTTTCAAAAGGAGTACAGGAGAGGAGGAAAGGAGGAGAGGGAGAATTTGGTTTCTCCGTTCAGATCCAAAGAAGACACTTCTAGCCAAGAGGTCACGAGGACCTTAGCTTTAATTTTACACTGAAAAGAGTAAAGATAAAGAGAGTTAGGGAAAAAATGTATTTAAAAAAGAATAACATACTAACAATGTCAAGGTTAAATCAAAATTCAACCACAACGCTTTCCACTAAATGCTTATGGCAATTAGAGAGGTTTCTCTCTATGAAGCTGGTAGCTAACTAGATTGTGAAAATAAAAGCAACTGGTTGAAAGTTGGACATTCTTTATATTGATTCTAATTTTATATTCACTGGGGATGTACAGAAAGTGGAAAAACATTTATTATAGGGTTTGCAGCATACTGTATATTAGGGGGGTCTCAAATTGTTCATATATGCAGAGTCAAGCATTAAGAAGATGAATATGAATGCTGTGTCTGGTAAGTTTTAAACTAGACATACATTTTCTGATTGCCCCATTTGGTTTGGGTCACAAACCATTGAAAAAGATCTGTAATTCCAACTATGAACCAGAAGATTATCAGAATCTGACAAAGTTTTACAACATTATCAAATATCCACTTTAATAAAGGGATTAAAATGCAGATGTAGGAATATGTTCAAAATTAGATGTCATCCATATTTTGGCATAGGACAACATCAACATCACTACAACAGCAACAGCAATGAGCGATTAGTTATAGCTTCTGTAGTTGACAAAGCTTATCTCTTTGCTGCAGTACAATGTTTTAAATCATTTGTTTTGTTTATACATTCTGAAATATAATGGCTTAAGCATAGGTGCAATTGCACTGTAAGTGTTTTACAGCTCAGTATTTGTGGAATAACTGATCAGGAATTTACTTAAAACTACAACTCTTCTCATTAAATGAGACAATCATGTTATACATTAGAAAGTCCAAGAGGATTGCCCACCTAGTCTTGACTTTTGCTGGGGAGATTCATTGGGGTTTGGGATTCTGAGTGACGTATAATGACAGGAGTATTTCTCTACAATTATTTACATTAAAATGTATCGTCAACATCTCGGGTGAGTAGAAAACAGGAAGCATCAAACATTCAAAGGCACAGAGGATTTGAAAAGTAGAGGAAAAGGGCAGGGTTGGAACACATGGCAGGAATGGTCAACTCCTTATCGGCTTAACAGGTGCCACAGAAATAAGAGGACTCCGAAGTTGCTGATACAGCTTGTATCAATCAATCAATCAATCAATCAATGTATGAGTTCCTGTTTGTCTGGACACTGTGAAAGTCACTAAAGCTCGCGAGACGATCCTGATCTTGCGAGCTTCATTATGACTTTGCCTCAAGAATCAGTCTGGAGAGCTTGTAAAGTGTTCTTTCAAGCTGGTAAACCTAATGTGGTAAAACCTGGTCAATCAGGTGTGACTAGCTTCAGGTGTTCATTAGTAAGCATAGACACATTTGTGAATGTCATAACAGGGTGAGAATGTGCATATTTCAAACCCATGCCAAGATCATTAACCAAGTCTGATATTTTAGTGGCCATTCCAAAAAATATGTACATAGCAGGCAATAATTGTAGATAGAATGGTAGAAAAATAATGATATAACTCACCCTCTTCATCAGTCTTGCCTACAAACAGACACACATCAGAAACAAAATATAAAAATCAGTTAATCTGATAAGAATACATCTCTTGGCTATTCTAAAATCCTACATTTGATCAAATATGACAATCGGGGACAAAATGTCAAGAGTTCAGTTAATGTAAGGTCTAGCCAGGTCCAGCACTGGGGAAAATTAAAGTCAGGAGTGTTTATGTAAACTATCAGTTTAAGGTCCAGCACCTACAGCAAAAAATATTAGATATTATTCATTCTTAACAGTAGCAAACCAGCGTGTACATTTCTCAAAACAATTCGTACAAACAGCAAAACACAATTTATTTCTGTCAAATGCTCATAACTTACTCAAAATCCTTAGCCTATCTGTCAATAGCACATTTTTACATCAATTAACATGTCATTGCCATCAGAATGTCAAGTCCTTGTGTAATTGTTGACAAGCACGTTGCTCAGTTTTGTCAAAATGTTTAGTTGTGTTGTCAATATAAAACTACATTCTTTTGCTATTGTCTGATGTACACTATGGCTACATTTTTGATGACAATTACAA
>JAODOY010050720.1:0-18703 GCA_025399855.1 Forbesichthys papilliferus | reverse complement strand
CCCCCCCCCCCCCCCCCCCCCCCCCCCCCCCCCCCCCCCCCCCCCCCCCCCCCCCCCCCCCCCCCCCCCACAACAACAACCACCTGGCTAGGCTTGGCTAAGCTAGCTATTAATTAATATTAATTAATATTAGTAATGGGCAGCCTCAACATTATACAAGAAATACAGTTACACAACCTTGTCTGAGATTATAGTGTGTGGGAACCCTGCCCGCATTAGTGTTATCAGAGCCACTGCTGGTGCACCAATCAGAGTGGGTTAGTGAGATGATGGTGGTAGAGCCAGATGAGGCGATAAAAGCAGTTGGTTAAACGCTGTCCAATAGTTTTAACATTAACCAGAAGTCTATGCCCAGTAGGAGGCAACGGCTGTTAACACTTCCCAATGGAGCGTGGCCAGACCATACTCACCAAGTTAACTCTGCTACAGCAGACTGACACTATTCACCAAGTGAACGTTGGCTCTGCTAAAGTAGGCTGACCCTATTCACCAAGTGAACGTTAGCTCTGCTACAGCAGGCTGACACTATTCACCAAGTGAACGTTGGCTCTGCTACAGCAGACTGACACTATTCACAAAGTGAACGTTGGCTCTGCTACAGCAGACTGACACTATTCACAAAGTGAACGTTGGCTCTGCTAAAGTAGGCTGACCCTATTCACCAAGTGAACGTTAGCTCTGCTACAGCAGGCTGACACTATTCACCAAGTGAACGTTGGCTCTGCTACAGCAGACTGACACTATTCACAAAGTGAACGTTGGCTCTGCTACAGCAGGCTGACACTATTCACAAAGTGAACGTTGGCTCTGCTACAGCAGGCTGACACTATTCACCAAGTGAACGTTCCCTCTGATACGGCAGGCTAATGCTGACCTGCTTGTTAGCGAACACCAGCAGCACTGCGTCCCTCAGCTCGTCCTCCGCCAGCATCCGCGTCAGCTCCTCCTTGGCCTCGTTAACGCGCTCCCTGTCGTTGCTGTCCACCACAAAGATCAGGCCTGGGGTGGAGAAGGGGAGAGGCGATGACAGAGTGTCACAGAGACAGCCAGTGACTGGACGAGAGCGGTGGCCCCCTGGTGGGGCTTGGCGGTCCCAAGGGAAGAGCTCTCACCTTGTGTGTTCTGGAAGTAGTGTCTCCACAGTGGTCTGATCTTGTCTTGGCCGCCCACGTCCCATACCGTGAAGCTGATGTTCTTGTATTCTACCGTCTCGACGTTAAAACCTGGGGACAGGGACATTTGACGGGGTTATGGAAGTGCCTTTTCCTCACAAGAGCACACTGGGTGGAGACAGAAAGCTCAGGGAGAGGGAGTTTCATAGTTTCATAGAGATGTTTCATAGTCTCACAACTACCAGAATGTCAAAGCCATTTCCCCCAAACCATCACAGAATACATGAATTAAGGTACTAGTAGCTACTAGCTAATCAAACGAATGTGGATTAAATGGAGTTGATCACTTTAGCAGCAAAACTCACTTCCTCTCTGCTACAATTATTGTCGCTAAAAATAAAAATGTCAGAGTTCACTGTGTTGGTTAACCTGACAACAATTATGCTGAAAATATGGTTCCTTGTCTGTAACAAGGCATGCTTTTTTAAAATTAACTATTGATATCCACTCCGACCACCAGTGCAGGCATGCGAGCACCACCAAGTAGGGATGTTCCTATTGACAAAATTTTGTTTAAATAAAAATTAGAACTTAGACTTGTCTAAAAGTAAGAAAACACTCTGAAAACACTCAATGTATATGGCTAAATACTGTGTGTGCGCATCTCGGTCTCGCTCTACGGTACCTACCCTCATCAGCTGCAATGTCCAAGTGGTGATTACTACCGGTTGACTTTCCCTATCTCCTCATTTACGTTATAACCCATCAAAAATTATTATTAATAATAAATTATATTATCATAAAATGATTATTCGTAAAATGACAAGAGTGCCAATTGAACTATCGTTCCGTTATTCACGAGTAGCGGGCCAAGTGCGTTAGTAAATCTCACTTTATTTTGATTTTGCAAGACTGTATTGTTTCGTAATACTGCAGTATTATCGGTTGTCTGATTAATAGATCTCATGGATGTATGTTTTGCTTCTATATTGGAGGGGTATTGATGTTTGGGGGGGCGGGGGGTTAGGGGGTAGAAAAACATGTTATTCTCCAGCTGGTGGGAGAGGGAGAATTAGAGGAGGATAGGCGGGAGGTAATGCATCTGCTTTGGTGGGTGGGTTAGATTTAATTAAGAATGCACTATATTTTTTTATTATTCCTGTTAGAATTAGTGTTACTCAAATTGCACACATTTTACTGTAAGATGATTTTGTTGGACTGCTAAGCTTGAGGTTGCACAATTTTGGTATTCCTGAAATAGATTTGAATTTGGCCCTCGGGCCAAATGCGGCTCCATGTGGCCCACGAGGGGATTGCACCCTTGACCACTATACGTTTGTTCAATATACTGTAGAACCACTATACGAATCAAGTCAATATATTACTGTAAATGTGTTATTTAACTGTTCTACAGCCAAGACATTATACCATAGCCTGTTTGTAAATGTAATGTAGTAGTCCAGACCTAATAATTAACGCAAAGAAATTTGTATGAGTCCATATATGTGTGCACTTAGCTCCCGTTAGTGGCGATAATGGTTTAGTATGGTAGGCACATTTGAACCCATACCGGTAGAAATACCTGGAATTTGGTGCCAATAGTCTACCCATCTTTATTTGTTTTTGTCTTTACTTTGTCTAACAAATGTAGTTTCAGCTGTAGAACACCGCATTGCAAACTGGACGCATGTGGGCGTATTTTGTTGTGAAAAAGCCAATATGCCAGAGACTTGGAATAAGCAGCATCCTAGAATTCTATAGAAAATCTTTGCCATTGACTTGACACTTAACATTAACCAAGCTGCAGGGTGGATGCTCTTGTTGTCTCGCTCTCTCGCTCACGTAAATAATTGCCGAAAATATGTGGCCCACCTACATTTTATCTTGTTCAAATCTGGCCCACTTGAATTTGTAATAGAACAGTCTATGGCATTGAATGGATCTCTAGATTATGGATAATTGAGTTATTCATTAATCAAAAATACTTGTTAGTTTGATCTCTATAGAGAAATAATCGTTTGATACAGCACTAGTTGTAACGTTTCACTGTAAAAGACACATGAACCAACAACACAAATAACCCACACTCAACAGGTGAAGTGAAAGAGTTATTAGCTTATTGAATTAAAGTCCGGTAGGTAGCTGGGGTGCATTCGATTTATTGGTGGCTTGGCCGCCAATGTTTAGGTGATGTAGAACACGTATGAAGATCAGCTACCTTTTATCCCTAGTTCTCTGGTCATATATCTATAATCTGCTCTGTTTGTCATTGCCTGAGAAAACGCTGTAGGATACTGGGCTGTGCAACGCATTGTCGCGACGCTTCATATTTCATTCAATTCTGAAGGAGTGGCACTCCATAATGGACATAGCAGAAACACTGTCATGAGCATTGACAGATGGAGGAAAAATAAGTGAGTGTAGGGTTTCATGTCCCATAGGCCTAAACATAAAGCATGTCTTTAAAGATGAAACGGTTTGACAATTTCATATCACAATTATAGTGACCCAAATTATCATCAAATCATCATAACTGTATTATCACGGTATTGTTCAAATGTGCCGAATTTAAGAATGAAAATAAAATAAAAAGGTTCTAAGTAACCGAAATCGTAAGCCTAATTAAATCACAAATACGTGTTTAATCTTCTTAGTCCACCATCTCTTCTACTAATTTTTTTATGTTACAAATTGCACGGACTGCATTGATTGTGCAGTAGGCTATTCAGCTAACATACCGTGAATGTTTTGAGACAGTTCAATTATGTATAATAATTAATATATTTACATAGCCTACCTTTATGATAAGTGACAACATATTCATGGGAACAACAGCCTAAGAGGCTGATTTTGACACCATGTCGATTGAATGGTCTGGGCCTGCGGGGTTACAAACTAAGACAACTCTTATTAGTAAGCCTATGCTACTGTTGGTAGTTAGCAATGCCTTTAAAAAACGAAACACGTAAAATGACACGTCTTCCCAGCGTGCAACGCCTTCGTCCTTCTAAATGCAGAACCGGCAGATAAGCGAAGCCGATCCGTGGATCCGCTGAGCTGCTCGCTCCATGGTGTGCGAAGGAGCGCTGCTATTTACTCCCTTCCACCAGGTGTTCGTTGGTGCAAAACAAACCCACATACGCTGCGTCTAGCAGGTTGCTAACTGGAAGGTTGGACGCGGTCACGCTGGTCAGGTTGCCAACTATTTCATGTCAGACGCTGTGATGCTGGAAGGCTATTTACCGTGTTTTTCAGCGCGGTAATAAAACACGGATGATTTGGAACGATAATACTAACAATCGGGAATTTTACAGTGGTTTATCGTGTAACCTTTACATCCTTACACGGCTGTAGTCTTGAAAGCCTGATCTATTTTTTCAATGCCAATTAGCAAAGCTGTGCAATCCCTATGCTGGTATGTTTTATTCATGACTTGACAACGCTGCTAGAAGAGCAGGCGGAACAAACCAATGCTTCCAAGGCAGGTCCACTGTGGCCTCTGCTGGGCCCCCTACTCACTACATTGGGCCCGTAGGGCAGCTTAAGGCAAACTCACTGGGCATGCAGCGCCGTGATTACAACCCACAGCAAAGGATGAAGGTCCTTATGAACTTCATTTCCACCCTACAAATAAAAGTAATAATACAAAACGAACAGCACTAGACTAGACGGCATGTAATGGGAGTCGGCCTGGTGAAAAGGTGATCCAAGTGTCCCTAAGGGGACGTGGATCAGGAAGGATAAAACTCACCTATGGTGGGGATTGTGGTGACAATCTCCCCTAGCTTGAGCTTGTACAGGATGGTAGTCTTCCCTGCGGCGTCAAGTCCTACCATCAGGATTCTCATCTCTTTTTTACCAAAGAGGTTTCTAAACAGGCCTGCAAACATATTCCCCATCTTGAATCGGCTAAAAAGAGAAACAGGGGACAACAGTCAGGCCTCTGGGAAACACAGTGAACGTGGTTGACTTAAATATAATGTGTTACATGGTAATGTTGCCAGTGAGACGGGATTCATTTTAGGTCATGGCGCTGAATACATTAGACCAGAAAGCACTAGTACATGATCCCCCTTAATATAAAAAGAAATACTGAAAAGCAGTGAGGCATATTAGTCCAGAAATGAGTGATACAACTAGAGGATATTAACTTACAGAAATATAACGTGCTGACAATGCAGTCTGCGACATCGCTGACTTACTAAAAGACACATTAAAAGATAATTCACTCTCTGGGTGAGAAATCAATGAGTACGCAAATTACACTTAAGGCACCAGGAGTCTTGAGTGATACTGGAGCTTTAGTGCGACTGAGAATTCAGGGACCAATTGAGCTGCCATACAGCCACATCATATGCAAAACCTGCATTACAGGTTATGCATGTCTGTGCAGTTGTATTAGTTACAATAACCATATTATGCAGGTTGCCCTGTCTCATAATACAGAAGCGATGACAAATGTTAAACCTGTAGTGATGGTAGTGTGTGTCACAAGATTAGTAGGCCCGATGACGCAATGTATGCTAATGTGAGGCTTTGTGGTACTCCATAACATGGAGGGTCATGTAGCAGGTACAGCAATAACCAGAGTCTGTGGTAATTTTCCAAATAATACTTAGATCCTATTGCTCAATAGCTTTTAGGCAATAGGATCCACACAAACAGGCCCGGTAGCAGCTAGACGTAATGATGAAGCCCCTGACTGCTGACAACATAAACAGCTATGACATTTCCCAGAAATCCCCCACACAAAGTGTAAACAAAGCAGCTATGTACAGACAGCGCATGGCCTGAACAACAATGCACAGCTTAGTAATTCAATCTACACACCTGCATCATTTGCATCAATTTACATATCAGTTAAAAAGTCCAGTGGTGCCAATAGGTATTCAAATCAACAGTACGCATTAGGCAACCACCTACAACTAATCTCAAGTAGTGTGGATGATTTTCTGAAGACAGGCACTCAACCGCTGACAAAACCACAAACTAGAGAAAATGTACAGTAACATCAAAAACCTTAAATGAAACTATGCAGTGTTTCAAACCATTTCCTTTGCCTGCTCATCGCTTGCCACAACATACTGTGCAATACTGTATTGTATGTAGAATGGATACATGTTTCAATACAGACATCATCAATGACAACAACTTTGTCAATATACACTGTAGCATAAAGTTGCCACAGTAACACATAACACAAAATATGGAAAGTGCTAGTCATTGAACCAAATAGTCAAAAAAAAAAAAGGACAGATAAAGAACTTTCTGATATTGAATGTGTTTAGATATGTTAATCGTTTGGTGGGGAAATACATTTATACATTTACATATTTTCAAAATAGCACATTAGTTCAGGTTGATTGTATCGTTCATCAAAACCTGTAGAATCTGTAAAATGACTGCCAGCCAGTTTGAAAAAAGGCACATATAGAGGGACCAAACACCGGTCCATTTTATCACATAGCTGACCAAAGAGGAAGATGATATCTGGGTGTGTAAATATGTGTCAGGTAACATGACACACACTGTAAGCAGAGATGCCCATCTGAATTAACCAAGACAGAGACAAATGATTAAGTATTTGATCATTTAAACCCGTCAGTTGTACCTACTGTATTTTTTTAAGTAATTTTTTAATCTAATCTTACAATAGCTTTACTTTGTATGTTTATTGTTTATTAATGTCTAAATAACTGTTTTTAGGTATATACAAAAGTGGGTTATATATTAGTATATTTCATTATACAATATTATTGTCAAAAAAATAATATCTTAAATTTGGTAGAAAAACTTTGGTGTACATTCTTCGTCTTGTATCATGATAGACCTCCAAAAAAAGACAGCACACCCTTTACGTCAAAAGCAAGATGTGGCGTTAGTTAATACCTGATCCATTGAGTAAACAGGCACGAAATGCAGAGGTGTGGGAGAGAGAACAGTGTTATGAATGACTAAGCATAGATTTAGTAGACAATGTACAACTGGAAACTGTCCTACAGTAGGCTACCGCAATAAAAGCAATATGGATGCGAATGTTAGAAATCCCAGATTGCTAGTTTCTGGGATTTCTTCCTCATCCTTATATTAAGAGGAGGTACCCGTCAGATGTTAATGAAATGAATGCTAACTGTTCGCCCCTCCTAAATAGGTTTCATTTATCTTTTATATAACTATGGTTTTGTAGACGTAGTTTATAATCTAGACGATCACTAGTTACCAGTAACTAAAAGACAGTCGGTAGGGTATATCATTGTGGCCTAACATTAATCTACAAGCAAATGCTGAAAACTAGAACTAACCGGCTAATCTTAGTCACATTTAATAAATGGTTAGCCTAGCGTTGTCTTTATCATTTTTCGAAAGTATAATGACATGTTCGACTACCAATGTATGTATTATGTATGTTCCCCGAGTCTATTATAACCATATCGTCTTTTGGTTGCGGAACTGCTACCGGTAAGGGTAGCTCACGTTAGCTAAGATAATACACCTTGTTTTCGGCTTTGGCCTCAGATTTAGGCTACCGTATCTGGTGGTGGTAAAATCAATACGACATACCACAAAGTGCCCTTTTCCTAAACAATAGTACAACAATATTAGAATTACTACTTTTCAATGAATCGTTACCTTAATGTTTCTCGATCCTTCTTTATGCTTCAAACCAACAACAAAATGGCGTCGTTCACAAGCGTCTCGACGGCCGCGTCACACACACCAAGTAAAATCGCCGGTCTTCGTCCAATCGTTATGGTTTACGAAGTGACATCCGCCAAGGTATCTGGAATGTGGAGTTTAGGGAGGTGCTCCCACGGTGAACTTTCAACAAAAGGGTTGTATTGTGTCAGAGACAGCCAGGGGAAATACAATATGTAGACCGACGTTGTTGAACACACATTTTAAGTGTAGGCAAACTCTATTACTATTTAATATAGTAGGCCTATTATAATTGCCTAGGCCTACTAGACTGCCACCAGCGATGGGCAGTAGCCTATTTATGATAGGCCTTCATATACTTAAAATGTGTTATTTTGCAATACAAAAACGTATTTCGTAATTTGTATTTGGGTTGCTGTAAATGGCTTTTGTTCAAAATACTTTAGTGTTTTTTATTTTGTAGTTTAAAAATACTATGACATAGGCTTATGTGAGATTTTTACTGGGTGCAGGCAACCTTTGATTGGTATGGAAATGAACACGCCCCATTGTAGAACTTTTGCAGTCTGTATCCTACTGGGCCTATAGACCTCTGGTTAATTTTTTAACTATTGGATAGCCTTTAACCAATAAGTGTTGCTATACAACTGTTTGTATCGCTTCATTTAGCTCTACCGCCATTTCAAACGCTTGATTTCAATGCATCCCTTCGACGTCATTGCGTTAGCCATGACGTCAATCACTGGTCTGGGCTGTGTGCAGGCTGTGTGGACGGTGTGAACAACTGACCAGGGTTTCCTGTAGGCCTAATCTCATCTGGTTTAAAACAATAGGCAGCTGGAAGTGAAAACACGGGATTTCTTTTCAGCGCACAAACAGAACGGACAATTGACGGACTATGATGTGATGAGATATTCGCTGAATTGGACTAATTATTATCTTACAATCGTTTACCTTAAACTGGCTGCATAGTCTACTACTGTATGTCGGATTTGTTAAGCAAAGAAAAGTTGTTATGTGCTCTTAAACAGTGTCCTCTAAAAGGTATCATAGGCTAGTCATCAGTACAAAAAGGACAACAAAACAAAAAGCTAATCTGATTTTGGAAGCCCCTTCCTAAAGGATATACTTTCTATTTGTTTGCTTGGGTTAGTTCTTTATTTATGTATTAAGATAATACACTTTAGTCAAATTCAGTAAATATTTACTCAATGTTTGCTCATTTCATATGCACGCTGATGATGAAATGAAATAAAATTATCCAGTGTTTCTATAGCTCTGATCCTGTAAATAGTAACACATACAATGTACACACCTATACAATCGCATTCGCACATTCACATGTGTTTTAGCATGCAACAGATTTAGATGTGTGGGGCGCTGCTCCAGAGGGAGCACACTTACAATTATGCTATTTGGTATTTTTTTTGTAAATATATTTTTGCCCATCCCTGGCTGCCAGTCTACAATAGCCTACACATATGGGTTGGGACATGTGTCACGTCCATGCTTTCCGATGTGAAGATGTCTTTCATAGCCACAGGCATCGCTTGCATGTCAACCCATGTCATGAAAATCGCCATCATTGCTGTAGCCTATTTTAAATTGACCAAAATAACAAAGAAGACCTAGTTAAATTATCTAAACATTTGGCGCTGTTTCTGAGTCAATACACAATATAGTGACTTTTCAAATAGGCAAGGCCCTTCCTTTCGACTAACACATATGCTAATAATGAACCATTATGACAATCACACATAGGCTATTAAAAATATTCGCTCAGCAATAATATGTCAATAAGATGTCAGGCGTAATGTTCTGATTTATAAACCGTGTCCACCAGATGGGGCTCCATTCAAGATTATAGGTTAACGCTGGCAGGCTATGTCTCTCATGGACACATTCGAATGTCCGTTCTGCTGTGCCAAGGAATAGCAGGCAAGTTGTAGCCCACAAGATGCGTTAAAATGGATAACTGCCCACATCTTAAACTTGACCACAAAACACAAAAGCCTTCATAAAGCCTATCAAATATATAATAGCCAAGCCCGATTATCTTCTGAAGTATCTGAGTTCTACAACATGCAGTATATAGGCATAGGCTAAACTTGTAATTTAAATCGGCTTGGGTGGTGTTTCGATGGGAGGGACACAAGAAGCTTGAAAGAATCCAATGAGCGAATCCAAAGGTCTTACCTCCCAGCAGATCGCGCCTGTTGCAGTGGATTGGTAGTTTGTGTTGGCCACTTAACGAGGTGCGCCGACCAGACGGCACAAACTTTCTCTGTGCAGAATCAGCGAGATGAAGAGAATTTCCTTCCCGTCACCATGTGCTTCAGGCTTCCACGGTCTGCCTGCCTATTGCGCCTTAGTGCACTATGCATCATTCTCTCGCACGCTGCAGCATATTTCGGGTTAGACGCTTTTCTTTTTCTACAACGCTGTCTAATTATTTGCACTTGAATATATGATATATGAGGTGGGCAAAAAATGGCACCTTTAGCCAAATTACGCACGCGTAATTACGCACGTATTGCTTAGTGGCTGATGTAAACAATTGTAATTATGTATATCTAATGTTAATCAAGAACATTTCGGAATATATATCCGTTCATTACGACTAACCATTAAATGCAGTGATAATGTAGTCTACATTTTCTAATTATATTAAATTGCATTCAATGGTTTGAAGGATTTGGTCTTATTATGTGTGTTTATCATGTCGAGGTCACAATTGAAATTTGGGTAGATTCACTATATTCGTACAAAGTACAAAACATCTATCTAAATATAGCTCAGCCTATTTATTTTTTATTTTATGTTTGACAGTCGAAATTGTTAGCGTCAAAACATAGCCTGCATTGAGTTATGTCTGTCTGACAGATACACATCTAAGGTAGGCATTTAAACTATAACTGAGGCTATATTACTTATTAAACTTGACAGAAAATATTTATTTTATATAATTTCGGATTTTAAGGAGGGAAATATGCTATAAATGTTTATAAGAATTGTATTGTGTTAAATAGATATAGATAGGGCTCGGCTGCCAATTTCAAATAATTTAATGTGTTTTTCTTACAAGGCTGACAGGTCGAGAGCCGTTGGTATTTCTACCAGGCCCGTTTTCGAGTGAAGCTTCAACAGGCAAGGCTCATCTGAAGCAATGTGAACAGATGACACTCACACGACGGCAGAAAAGACTATGTCGCCGGGAGCCTGGTTTAGCGGAGACGCTGCGTGAATCCGTGCGTCTCAGCCTCTTGGAGTGTCGTTATCAATTCAGGAATGAGCGCTGGAACTGCAGCTTGGATGGACGGGGGAGCCTGCTCAAAAGAGGTAGGCCGTGTTACCTTACAGAGACTGAGCTTAGACTGAGTGGGGACAAAAGCCAAGTTCATTAGTCAGTCTGATGAGGGAATTCAGCATTATTTTGAAACTTACATTTGACTAATTACTAATTAGTACTAATTAATTCTGAAGGGCCTATTTTGTTTAAATAAAGGAACGAGGAAGGAAAATAATCGTCGAACCCATATGTAAAACTATTCTGTTATATTATTTCAACTACAAAGTATAGCGAAATGAGGCCCCGAAGACTATAGAAAACGCACGTGTTTTAGAACATTTTCTCGAGCGCTGTGGCCATTGATTATAATAAAACCAGCCCACAACAAATCATATTATTGCATATAGCTAGCTAACTCAATGTTCCTGCAGATAACGTGCTGACGTTGTAGAATTTGAAATCCTCATGCATATGGATATCAGCCCGCTAAGACCATGAGGTCAGCATGAAGGTATAATGAGGGACTAGAATGCCAAGAAATACGGCGTGGCGAGCGCACAGGCCATGTAGTTATTTTTATTTCAGGAAAGCGCCCTTTCCCAGAGGAAAAGGGCGGCGTGATTACCCACTTTTATCTGGGCAAATCCTCCCTAGTCAAAATAATAATTAATTGGATCAAAATACACCCTGGTGAGGATTCTAGTCTGAGAAAATAACAGTGCATAGTCTAATCAAAAGGAAAGGTCATTGGAGAAAACAAGACAAAACCACATTACAAGCAAAATAACAAGCATTACTACTACAACACTTCTGGCATTGTATTTACCTTCTATAGGCATAGACATTTATTTAAAAAAAACACTGTTGAGAATAAATGCAACAACACTAAATTAAATGAGTTGTGTCTTATTTTCCAGGGTTCAAGGAGACCGCCTTTCTACTGGCAGTGTCTTCAGCTGCCTTGTCCCATGCGCTAGCCAAAGCATGCAGCTCAGGTCGAATGGAGCGGTGCACCTGCGACGACTCCCCCGGTTTACAGCACAGAGAAGCGTGGCAGTGGGGCGTCTGTGGTGACAACCTGAAATATAGCACCAAATTTCTCAAGAAGTTCCTGGGCCAGAAAAGGGTTAGCAAAGACCTGAGGGCACAGATCGACACTCACAACATCAACGTCGGAATCCGGGTGAGTGCAGATAAAGAGGCTGTTAAGGCACCATAAACAAAACAAAGGTTCTGTTCTGTTCAACTAACTTATTTGAGTTACGTTATTGTGGCAGTTGAAATATAAGGTAATGCTTATTCAAATTCACACCATTAGGCTAATTCAAAACAATTGTATGATATTTTTCTTCTGACCAGCAGGGGTGGCAACAAAATAATAGCTGCATGTGATCATTTAAATATATTGGCAACACAATCACATCATAAATAATAACTGTAATTTTTAATGAAAATATATTATATTTCAGATTTGATGTGGTAGATGTGTCAGATGTTTGGGTGGTAGTGTGGAAGACAACAACCTTTTCGCCAGTGTACAGACGTGCACCAGCAGGAAACAACTTTAGATATGCGCTTGTAAAGACAAATTATAATACTGATAGAATTGAATCAAAAAAATCATTACAGTGTGCACGTTTAGAAGTTTAGAAGTAAAAATGATTTATATTGGATGTGATTTGCTGTGGGAGTGTGAACTCCTAGCCAGCCGTTGTGTCCTATTATATCAATGGGCACATTTCGTTGAGGTGCCTCCCAAGCTCACGGCATCATAATCAAAGCCTTCACCTGATCCCCGCTTAGCTCAATTAGTTAGGCTTCAATTCTATAGACACTTATGCCCCAGACACACTTCTGCATCATGACAGGGCGTAGAATAGGTACATGCATATTTCCACAGTGCCAGCCAACTCACCTCCCCCTTTATGCCCCCTAACCAGTTGGCCTTGATGGATAATACTGAGGCAGTGGGTGAGGCAGTGTAGCGAGGCGACACGACGGCTGAGGGATTGCTGGAGCCAGGTGTTTTCAGGCATGATAAAGCTTGCTGTGCGGGCCTACACAAAATTAAAGGTCTCGAGTCGGAGGGAGCGATTATAAACATGGCCTCTTTTAATATACGAGCAAACCGTTTTTTTCCTTTTTTTCTTCTCCCATCTACTGGATCACTGTGCTCTTCATAAATCCACATAACGTTCATAACCACTACTTTGTAGTGTGTAGAAGTAGCAGGCCCGGAGGGGGTCTAGTAACACACACAGACACACAACTAGCCAGGCCAGTGCCTGCAGAGACTGTCTGGGCTAGTGAAAAGGAGGGAAACTACACAACAGCATTACCTTATCTCATCTCGAGGTTAACTGTTTTTCTCACCTTACACCAGTGGGGCTGGAGTCTTGTTGACAAAAACAAGGAGAGGTTGTTGTCTTCCCCGCTTCCCTCCACAATAGCACCGAAGCCCCCTTGAGGGCTCATACCTGGAATGGGTGGCACCTCCCACCCCCCCCCCCACCCCCCCACTTATAATAACCCCTATGTCTTACGACCTGTCTCTGGCCCTGACCTATATTGTCAGAGGTGACTGAACTCTCATCGCTGACCATCATGCTCGGTGAACTCTTCACCCAAGAGCAGGGACTCTATCGTTAACCTCTGCTTTTCATAACGTTATTCCCCCTGTGAAATTCGTATCAATCAATGTTTTTGCCATGAGCAGGCTTGCACAAAGGGGAGAGGGTGGAAAGATTCCATAGTCTGCGTTTGTTTGTCACACCTGCCTCGGGCTTTAGCAAAAGAGATGCGAGAAGCAGACAAAGCTAGTTTCAACACATTGGAATAAAAAAAAGAAAAAAGAAAACCCACACGAAGAATACGCAGCTGCTGTCCAAGTGAGCGATGTGAGCTAAATGAAATATGGCAGTGCACCTCCATCCGTTATGAGCCCGGTCGGCACTGAGGGCTATGTTGAGGCCACTGATAACCTCCTACCTATGGAGACGCACACACGCACGCACGTACACACACACCACCCCGCCGGAAGCTACTCCTGTCCAGATAGGCCCCTGAGATAAGAGTTGGTGTAATGAATCAAACAGAGGAAACTTGACATTTCTCCCCGCACCTTTCCCCCTCTGCAATGCCTAAACCACCCCCCCCCCCAACCTCCCCACCCGCAGGCAGTCAAGAGCGGCTTGAAGACCACCTGCAAGTGCCACGGCGTCTCGGGCTCGTGCGCCGTGCGCACGTGCTGGAAGCAGCTGTCGCCCTTCCACGACACGGGCCGCCTGCTCAAGTTCCGCTACGACGCGGCGGCGCGCGTCAACAGCGTCGCCAACGCTGCCACGGGCGAGACGGAGCTGGCGAGCCCGCGTCGCCACGGCGGCCCGCCCTTGCGCCACACTGACCTTGTCTTCCTGGAGGAGTCGCCCAGCTTCTGCCGGCCCTCCCGCTACTCCCCCGGCACGGCCGGACGGGCGTGCGCCAAGGACACCAGCTGCCAGAGCCTGTGTTGTGGGCGGGGCTACAACACGGCCATGCATCTCACCACGCTGTCCTGCAACTGCCAGGTGCGCTGGTGTTGCCACGTGGAGTGTCAGACCTGCGTCAGGGAGGAGGAGGTGTACACTTGTAAGAAGGCCTGAGGCGCGCCACAGCGGGACAGAGACTCACGCTCAGGTTGGGAGGATTTTAAGCGCTCCTCTTGCGCTACTACATCCCCCCCTCCCCCCCCCACCCCCCGGCCGACGCACAGCCGAGCCCGTAATCAAGCACACTAAACCCTAAACCCTGTGTAATTCAAAACTATTCCGCTTTTCCCATGGCCGGATGCACTGAAGTCCCGCATTTATGCGATGTGGGGGAAGGGGGAGGCGAGGGGGATACGTGTTTCTCCCAAAGGTTTCCCCTCAGGGACGAGCGAGCTCGTCTACAGGTACTGGCATGGATGGGACTAGACTGGAGATCACCAGCGCTATGACGTCTGACACCTAAAAGTGACTGTGTTGTAATGTTCAACGCATTCATCGTGACTATTTATTGTATCACTTACTACGGTCTGTTTTACTGCTGCTTTGTACATTTATGTTCTTTCAATCAAGTGTTGCCACTAAGGTTAACAGGGCCTTAAAAAAGGATCTGTCTGTCTATCTGCTGTATTAATCTGCTGTGGAGGTGACTTTAAGGGTTCATTTATTCATTTAAAGAGCACTTATGTTGACAACACCATGCACAGTGGGGAAAAGAATTGTGTAACATAGAATTTGTAGGTTAATACTAGCATAACAAAACACGTGATTGTACATGGTTAATAAAATCACTGGATGTCTTAAAATATGTTGATGCCACTGACTACAAGCATTAGAAGGCCCATAGCAACAACATGGGTGTACTTTGTTCTTATGGAAATGTCTATGGAAATCTCTGCATGTAGACTGATGTGTTTGCAACCGAGCAAAGAAGAATAAACAGTGAAGGTACAAATAGTGACAGAATCAACAAACACTGTATATGGAACAGATTACAAAAGGTTTTGTCTGATAGAAACGAACCTCTTCTATTTTTGATTCATGAACAGGGATATGTTTGCATGCACTTTGCTGTGCTTTCATGTCTGACCACGGGTCAGGACCTACCCATTTGGTTTTAATAGTCTCATTTAGTCACATCTTTGTTCTAAAATGTCTTTGAAATGGGCTAATCATGCTTGTAATCATTTTCCTTTTCCCAATCAGAGAAAATAGCAGTATTTACGTTTTGTACGTCCCCATCCCGAAACACTCCATCAACAAGCATCGATGCCAGGGGCTGTAATTTACAGGCCAGGTTTTGTTCCGTTCAACAATTCTGAACTGTATGTATGTCTGTATATAAACACACAGTACGTCAGGGATCCAGGCTTATGACAACATGGAATCATAATGTTCTACCTCACATCGTCTTTGGGCTATTATGATTTAAATGTATCTCATGTATTTACTTTGCAGACCTGTATTTTCCTTTTAACATATGTCACAAAAATATGGTTATATTGTTAATTGTGGAAATATCTCAATTTGTCAAATGATATCTTTGTAAATATACTATGCCAGTTTTTTTATTATGAAAATGTATTGTGCTTTATTTAAGAGCAAATAAGATGAATAAATTGGTATACATTTATGTGAGCTGTGTTCTTGTTGACTCGCTGTTTAGTAGCCGCGGGCTGTTTTTCAGCCTGTCAGCGCCTGACACAGGGACGCGCGCAAACACACACACACACACGGACACAATACATAACACACGCAACGTTGGAGCAATGGCAAAATACACCTGCTGTGTGAGTCTATCAAGCTAAACCACTTCCTGATGATGCCACCGTGCCCTTTTCATCTGAATGGCCTGCGGTTTATAGCTGCATCACCCTCAACCGCCCAGTAGAAATGAGGGGGGGGGGGCGGGACATGAATACAGGTGTTGTGCCACTGGCCAGTGACCCAAACATGATGACAATGCTAATGGGTATAACAGAAGAATGCTGTCTGCAAAAAAAAAATAGAGCCACTTGACCCAATTAAGCTTTAAAAAAAAATAAAACACATAAATGTTTATTTTTGGAGAGTGGTTTGCACACTATTATCTGTGAATCACTGTTCTGTAGTTGGGCTTGAGCATATAAGGCTCCATTGTGCGATGTATTCGTAGTGTGTGTTCTGGGTCGTTTGATGTTGCTCTCTAATTACTGCTATTAGACATTTTCATTCCTTATTAGAAGTTCATATGCCCAGGGCCTTTGACCTGAGACCCAAAATATTCCAAATTGTTTTGGAAATAACCTATATAATCAGCTCTTATGTCATTTGCAGGGAGGATTTATAGGGGTTGTTGTAGGAGAAGATAAAGTCACATTCACTCTCTGAGTTTAACCTCTCACCTAACCTACTGTACGTTTAACCAATGTTTTGTGGACCGTGTTCTATTGTAAATCTTTGTACTATTTTGCACAAAATGAATCATGAAAAAAATGAAAGAGTTAAAAAATCAACCTACACTATAAGTATTTAAACCAACTGGCCAACATTGTAAAAGTAATCAACTCTGATGATGTATGTTAATAACTAATTAAAGTAATGTCAACATGCTCAGGAAAAACATAATTCACAATTAACATAATTGATCAAATAATAATACCTTATAAGAAATATGAAGTGTGATGTGTGTGTGTGTGTGTGTGAATCTGCAGCACTCTGTGTTTCCTACATTATGGATGTGTACATTTATGCTACAGTATATCAACTACAGGTCAGCCAAGCTGATTACCAGCCATGATGTTTTAAGTGGATACATCTTGGGGGAGTCCAAAAGGTAGCGCTACAGATGTGATGTATGTGCCATTGGGAGGGGAGATATTGGAAGATATTGGAAGACATAGAAGAGGAAGGATAAGCAGAGATAGCTTAGGAACCCCAGGAGGCCGACTCTCTGCCGGTGCTGTTGTTGTTTTATAATGAACTCCCAAAGTCCTCATTTTCCCCCTCGTACCCTGAGCAGAGGTGGAGCAGCGTTGGGGGGGTGTTGAATCCACTACCGCATTCTCACGCACAAGCCTGAAGCAGGGTGGCTTGGGGAAGGAGGGAGGGGGGGGGGGGGTAATATACAAGCGTGGGTGGGGGGGTGGGTGTGTGTGTTGCTCTGTCTGGGCTGTCTCCGT
The DNA here is from genome assembly GCA_025399855.1 of Forbesichthys papilliferus. Lineage (NCBI taxonomy): Eukaryota > Metazoa > Chordata > Actinopteri > Percopsiformes > Amblyopsidae > Forbesichthys > Forbesichthys papilliferus. The sequence continues at coordinate 960 of JAODOY010050720.1, read as the reverse complement.
GTGTGTTCGTGTCAGCCCTGACAAAAGGCAGGTGAGGGAAGGGTGAGGGTTTTTTTTTGTTTTTTTTGCATATATGACTGTGTGTGTGTGTGTGTGTGTGTGTGTGTGTGTGTGTGGGTGTGTGTGTGTGTGCACACGAGTGTGTGTGTGTGTGTGTGTGCATACCTGCCGTGTGCACACCTGTGGTCACCTCATTGAGAGTGATACGTGTGTTTGTATTTGTTCCCCGGTGCGGGCCACAGCTGACACACACACACACACACACACACACACACAAACACACACACACACACACGCCTCACTGTCACCTAGAGACACAACGGCAGTGTGAATGACATTGATAATGTAGGGTGACGCTGGCAGTAACCCTATCTCCTCTCTCAGTGTGTGTGTGTGTGTGTGTGTGTGTTTCAGGTCCACATATAGGGGACTATGCCAGCCTATGCTGTCACAAATGCCACTCCGTGATAGATGAAGATGAATTGACTAAGCGGGGCCAGAGGGTTTGGGTATATATGAAATCTATTGGCTGTTGCCTAGAAAAAGATGTTATCCACGTTAGCTTACATAGCTTTCAGGTTTATACGTTACCCATTTGTGCAAGTGCAGTGGACGTTAACTGAAGCGTGGAAGGCTTGATAGGTACCTTGCTCAAGGACACGCAGCGCAGCGCCTTCTTAAGGGCCCCGGCTAAACCACCCAGATTCAAATCCTACCCAGGCGTCCCTCCTTCTTGGAGAAGCTACTACCTAATGGTAGCATCAGCGCTGGGGCTAATCACTTTGCGCAGAGACAATAATTGAGTGAAGAAAAAGGGAAATGGATTTGTGTGCAGGGAGCAAGAGAGAGAGAGAGAGAGAGAGAGAGAGAGTGTGTGTGTGTGTGTGTGGAATACAGCATGGGGTAGGACTCTGGAATGTGAAATGACTAATGCAATTGCTCAACCCACAACAAGAATAT
>JAODOY010050709.1:0-10028 GCA_025399855.1 Forbesichthys papilliferus | reverse complement strand
GGGTCACTGGTCATAATGTTAGAGTTCCTATAATAAAGATTAGACATTTAAATAATAGGGTCACTGGTCATAATGTTAGAGTTCCTATAATAAAGATTAGACATTTAAATAATAGGGTCACTGGTCATAATGTTTGAGTTCCCATAATAAAGATTATACATTTAAATAATAGGGTCACTGGTCATAATGTTTGAGGTCCCCACATCGTGGTTTGGTGGGCTGCCGTCTCCATTGAAGTTCCATTAATTCCCCTGTTGCCCAAACACTCACCCAGTTCTTCTTCTTCTTCTTCTTGTCGTCCAGGTCCTTCCCCAGGCTGCCCATGCTGGAGTGACTGGCAGCGCTGTTGATGCTCGACATGCTCTCTGACGAGTGCTGCCGTCTAATGCGCAGGTCTGTCAATGACGAAAACACATTACTAAGGTGACCAGCTATGGTACAGTGTGGTACTGTGTAACATGTTACTATGGTGACCAGCTATGGTACAGTATGGTACTGTATAACACATTACTATGGTGACCAGCTATGGTACAGTATGGTACTGCATAACACATTACTATGGTGACCAGCTACAGTGCAGTGTGGTACTGTATGTTAGTTCTTTCCAAGACATTCCTGTCCAGTTAGTGGAGAAAGATATTGGCAGAAATCAATCAGTGAGGCAACGAACTGTCCCGTTTGTTGAATGAAAATATGGTGTTTGTGTGTATGAGTTTATTTATTACTTTTATACATTTATCCCTACACACCTGCAAAATACTTTCAATAGCGTTACTGCTGTACTAAAAGTGCCACAGTGATCACCTTTGTGTAGATGGTCGGGGCCGTTGAGCGCCACCTGTATGGCGGTCTGGGCGTCTGTGTTCTGGGCCTTCAGCATCTCTATGGTCTCCCTGAGCTCAGCCAGCTCTGACTCCTAGGGACTCAGAGAGACACGGGTAATGGAGAGAGACGATTGAACGGGGAAGACAGACGAGAGCAGCATGAAACGAGACAGACAGGTGGGAAACAGTGAAGGACGACATGCGTGCACAGTAAGAGCAGAATAGTCGAAAACTGAGTATTGTAACAGAAATGACATGTCCCTTTCAATACAACACACACTGCAGAGGCCGTGCGTGGGCATGCTGCTATGGTTGAAGAGGGTCTACTGTGTACTGGGGCAGCAAAGGGATAACAGGTCCATGAAGTGGGGATTAACTCGCACCTTTTGCTCTGCAGTCATCGTGAGACTCTGCAGGCGACACGTCATGTTGCCGAGGCTCTTCTCGAAGGCTGCCACCAGGTTAGCCTGCGCGCACGCACACACACACACACACACGCACGCACGCACACACAGGGGTGTGGTCAACAGGGAACAAACACAACATAAAGGTTCACTGCATTAGCATACTGTCACAGTGTGATGTAGAATATACGGTAGTAGTACCACTGCTACACAGTACTATACTGTAAAGGAAGGTTAATAATAGTGTTAAGTGACGTATTGCGGGAATGTGTGTAAGCAGTGGAGAAGAGGTCAAAGCATGAACTAACTCACGTTGGCAGATAGCTGAGACGTCAGGGTCGCGACCTTCTCCTGAGAAGCGTCCAGCTCTCGACGCAGCTTTCTGATTTGCTGTGTATGGGGGGGGGGGGGCAAAGCACAGACCATTACGGTATATAACAAGGTGGCTCCTAGAGACCGGAGATACTGTACACAGGGTGTGGATATGCAGGCTGTTCAGTTGTAATTCTGTGAGATATACTGGGGTGAGGTGTGATCATAAGAGGGGAGGGGGATTACCGTGGAATTTTGGACTGTTTGCCCCTTGAGTGAAAAGAGAAGGGTAAATATTAAGTCAAGTAGCATGCCTCCAACCACACATGGGTGGCTGGAAGGACAGTTAGGCCAGAAAAACAAGTGTTTGGAGATTTAGCAGTTAAAAAAAATAACAAAACACAAAAACACACCAAAAATACTAAAAGCCTACTTGTATGTGCCAGCTTGCCAAATTATAACCACACAATCACAAGAGAACAAGCAGGTAAACTATTTCATGATTCACAACATGAATCAATATGCACATCTGAGCCGGTTGTTGCGTTAAGCCCCGCCCACCAGCTGTTTCATGCAAGGTTCAGGCCACACACACGGCTGTACGTACCTACAGCCCACTGGCGGCTAGGATATAAAGGCAGCAACCGCTTGCACAGTTCAAGTACTGTCTGTCAGGTGGGACATGTTCTAATTGCAATATGCCGTTACTCTGACGACAAACGAGGCAGGCAACGCGAACCGGCTGCCATTCATTTTCAATGACAGTCGGCGATTTATAGCAAAATGAGTCAAGTCAACTAAGCAATGCCACAATAAACTAGAGGTCTATTTTATGCAAATACCGAGCGATGAGACACGGCGACTAAGTCAGCGCAAAACACGACACACAATAAGTAACCACAAGCAGGAACGCCCAGACGAGACAAGCAACAAGTTGCGAAGGTCATGCACTAAAACACTAGCGTGTGTACACAATGGAAAAGGGAATTAAATAAGACATTAATAAAGGTTGTATACTGTATACAGTGCTTAGAATCATGATTTTGCATTGCTAATAGGTTAACTGTAGTCAGTGTGGAACTTCTTTGTGTGTGGAGAATTGCTGTTGGAGTTTTAGAGAAGACAAAATACATGTTTGGATACAGCACATGCATACCAGCCACAGAGACAGAAGCAGGCAGGCAACACGAACAACAATGCTATTAAAAAAGTAAATCACCTCTGAGTGAGCTTTCTCCTCCGTCTGTTGGGAAGAGGGGTACACCGTTACCAAGGTGACAAAGCCCAACATAAAACCTAATAGTACTAAACAGAGCATAGGATTGTTTTGTCTTTCAGAACTCTTCTCCCAGAACAGAATCTGGTATTCTTTAGTCAAAAAACATAACTTTAATATTCCGCTTTGTCCATTTAACCTGCAGTACATTCATGTGCCATGTGTTTATTTTAATGTTCACACCATCACACACTGCTGCCATCTCTTTTAGACCCATCATTTGCATAATGAGCTAAACAAAACATATAAGCAAAAAGACCAGCATGTCTCAAAGGCCACAGATGAGTGAAAAATATGAGCGTATTCCAATGCTATTGGCAGGGGTGGATAAATGCTTCGGCAGAGATGTAAACAACACGCAAGAACACATGGGATGCTGCGCTGAAGAGAAGGTTTGTGCTTGACCCCCTCCCCTGGAGGGGACGAGGTCTGCGTGCAAACAGAAATACTTGTCTGTATGTTCAGGCCATAGCTGATGTGACAGTCTTTACCTTCTCCAGGTAGTACAGAACCTGGAGGTGAGAAAATGGAGAGGTTCAAGCACATGGGAAAAAATGGCGGCTGGAGAAATGTGAAGTGGTTGTGTTAGCCAATTGTTGTTAGGGGTTATCACCCACGGCCTTTGATCAAATTGTTTTTTTTATGTTAGGATAGCTAATGGGGTATGGTTTACAGTACACACTAGCTAAATAAATTAAACCTCCATTAAGCAGTTATGTTCCCAGGTAGGGAGAGGTAATTCCCCAAGCAGATATATACTCTAAACAAACGTGAGGCTATGCAATACAGATATATCAAAGGTTATATGGGCAGGAAAACTGTTAAATGGCTGTAACCGGGTCATGCTTAAGACAAATCAAAATGTTATGTTCATAGAAGGCAGGCTGAATTGATAAAGGGGGCTCCTGTCATACAGGTTTGCTAACAGAACTTCTGATAGGAAGACCTTCTGCTTAACGGAGCTTTAACAAAAATAATCAAACGTGATTTAAAGATGAGAAGTAATGATGACATGGCAGAAAAAAAATGCACGAGCAAATCCGGATTAAACACAGGACACCCAGGATGTCACTGGCAGTAGTTTTGGGCAGAGAACTGCAGGCTGACAACACGGAAAGCAATGAATATCAAGCAGGTAATGCATAAACAGTCGCTGGTGCCAGTGCTGTTGGCAGGTAGGGACAAGAGGAGTGCTAACAATGCTGCTAGCATACTGTGTACTGCGCTTCCTTTGCCAAGGCTATAATCTGCCACACCGCATGTCCAAAAGCAATGTCTGGCTGGACAAAGGAGTACCCTAATACTGCTATAGGGAGGAAAGATGGGCAGCTACTTACCGCGGAATACAGCGAAGAGGTGCTGGAGACCAACGACAGCGATGACCCATGGACTACAAGAGAGAAACCAAGGCACATTATCAATCGCTCACTATAAAACACACAGGATCCATTAAATGTCATCGTCAATCGTCAACTAACACTGTGGGTATTGTTTTTTTTTCTTCTCTAGATTTAAATTGAAAATGATAGAAAAGAGTTTCCACTTACCTTCGTCTGTGCTATCCCTGAAGGACCCTGAGCGGCTGATGGCCCGGGGGTGGTCCTCCAGGGATGTGGCGCTGTCTTCCAGTGGGTTGCCGTCTCGGTAGAGGTTAAAGGACTCCTGCGTAGGGATGCTGTTAGAGCGGCTGATGCTGGAGCTGCCTGCTCCCATGTACTGGCTTAAGTTAGTGGGGCTCACTGGAAGAAAACAATTCACACATGCTGTGACAAGGCAGGGCACAATATGAAAGGTTCTTATGAAAGGCCCTAAACATACTGGAATCACTTTATCTTACATTTAGTTAAGAAACTTAAAAATAAAATGTTTTTTGTTTGTGTGATTTCTTTTTTTTATCATTGTTCTTTAGTTTTATTAAAGCCCAAGATGGATAACGTGGGCAAGCCAAGCCTTCAGCCATGGTGACGATTGACTGGAAAGATGCAGGCTAATACATACATTAATAAACACTTAGTTAGTAGACTGTATGGGTAAGCAAGACTAGCGCTTTCAAGTCACTCATGAAGATGAATGCTTATGTCAGGATATTCATGACCCCAGTTGTTTTTAACCAACACCCCCTTCCCCTCCACTATGTACTGTATGAACGTACGTAGGTTGGAGTAGTGGAATTTGTCGGCAGCGGCACAGGGAGCTTCCGGGGGTGACATTGGGGACTGGCTGCCCGTGTCCTGCAACCCCCCTGTGGAATGAGAGCGCAGCCATTCCTTGCCCTCCTCATGAGACAACTGCCTAGAAGATGGAGGGTACCTACAACAAACAGTCAGTCAGTCCGTGATGGAGCAAACCTACTGTACTGTACCGGGCAAATAATGGCATGCGATTCTAGCCACGCCCAATCAAAACGCACACACACACAAACGCGCACAAGCTGTCTTAAACTATTTGCTCTGAAGTAGCGTAGGAGCAAGCCAATCTGGAATGTGAAAAGAGGAGCCGTATTTAATCCTCTGTGGAAGATAATGGAGTTTAGACTAATCCATTCTCAGTGCTGATGCCTTCCTGACCCCAAGCAGCCATCCCATTACCCCGCTGTCACCCTGTAACTTCGCCCAAATTCCCTCATTTGTATGTGCTGGATGTCTAGAAATAAGCCCAAGCGTTAAACGGTAAACGTTGCAACCGCTGAGATGGGAGGCAGTAAGCTCATGGCCGATGTCAAGCATACAAAGTCAACTATTGAGCGTTAGATAATGGCCTTAAACTCACTCTGTTTCTATGGCTGCATAGACATTTTTAATGCCACTAGTTCCTTTTAAAAGGAAATCAAAACGGCGGGAAAAAATGCAGACTAGTTTTAAAAGTGATAGAAGTTATGGAAATGTAGCAACAAAAGTGTTGCTAAACATATCCCTCATTACTCATGCATACAATAAGGGTTATACTGTATATGACAATACCCTGTAGACATACAGTATTTATACAGTCCAAGTCCACTTGTATTCATAAATGTAGTTCCAAAATATATCAAAGAAAAACAATAAATAACTGAAAAATATACCTCAGTCCCTTTTTTGGGAGTGTGTTTCTGTCAAGAGGCATGCTGTTAACACACAGAGGATGAGTGAATTAGACACGGTAGAAAACACATTCACATTGCTCCTCACAAACCAAAACGTATCTTCCATAAAACATACATTAAAACTGGATACATTCATGGTCAGTTGATGGACGGTTTAGAGATTATATCAAACACATCTTCCATTTAAAGGCAGGGTCAGTCATTCCTGCTAACTTCGTTCGCCACTTTGTTAATGTTCCTATTTATGAAGCCAGGGATGTGTAGAAGTATCAGATTCTTTTGTCAACACGCACAGAGAACAATAAGCTAGCGCAATGCAAGGAGATATTTGTTGAATTAGCTTACATTTAGCTTGCAGCTTTAAACAAAACAAAACATTAGCCGAGTAAGATCATTCTCAAACACAGGCATACAGTATAAGCAGACGACTGGACCAACCGGAACAGCGGCCACTCACCCCTCGGACACGGTGGACTTGACGCTGCCCGTGCGTTTGACCTTGGTCCCGTGGTGGCCCAGCGGCTGGTCGATGGACTCGGAGCTGGGGTACAGACTGCTCATGCTCTGGCAGCTCAGCGTGTCTTTGCTCCCGGCCGAGGAGCCGCAGGCGGGCCAAGGCCGGGCGCCCGACGGCAGGCAGTAGCCCGAGGCCGGGCTGGAGGCCAGCGACTCCATGCACACGTCCGGGGTCTTGCTGTAGAGGGGGCTGCTGCCGCTGCTCTGGCCCCCTGTGCTGCCCAGGCTGCCCGTGCCCGAGGACGGGGAGTCCAGGCTGGCGTGCCTGGCTAGCGGCCCGTGGGGGCTGCCCAGGGCCGACGGGCACTTGCCGGAGTCCGGCGTGCCCGGGGAGCTGGCCTTGCTGCTGGCCTTGGCACCAAACAACCTGTGGGGGCATGGAATGACCTTTACATAACAGGAATTACCTTTACGTAGCAGGAATGACCTTTATGTAGCAGCAATGACCTCTACATAACAGGAATGACCTTTACATAGCAGGAATGACCTCTACATAACAGGAATGACCTCTACGTAGCAGGAATGACCTTTACATAACAGGAATGACCTCTACGTAGCAGGAATTACCTCTACGTAAAAGGAATGACCTTTACGTAGCAGGAATGACCTCTACGTAAAAGGAATGACCTTTACGTAGCAGGAATAACCTCTACATAACTGGAATGACCTTTACGGAACATGAATGGCCTTTACATAACTGGACAGACCTTTACGTAGCAGGAATGACCTTTACTAAACAAAAATGACCTTTACATAACAGGAATGACCTCTACATAACTGGACAGACCTTTACGTAGCAGGAATGACCTTTACTTAACAGGAATGACCTTTACATAACAGGAATGACCTTGACATAACAGAAATCACCTTTACGTAGCAGGAATGACCTCTACATAACTGGAATGACCTTTACGTAACAGGAATGGCCTTAAACATAACTGGAAAGACCTTTACGTAGCAGGAATTATCTCTACATAACAGGAATGACATTTACATACTAGGAATGACCTCTACGTAACATGAATTACCTCTACGTAACATGAATTACCTCTACGTAACAGGAATGGTCTCTAAATAATAGGAATGGCCTTTACATAACAGGAATTACCTTTACATTATAGGAATTACCTTTATATAACGTGATGAAACAACATTACGGCACACAAGCCCTTTGAAACAAATTTGATTAGAATACCAATTGTACTTTTGTACAATTGTACATACTGTTAAATATGCTAAATGCATTTTGTGTATCATAATGATTCAGGACCTAACTCCACGTTGGCTTATTTCCAATGTACTTACGCAGTACAATGTAATTAATTTAGAGAGGTAAATGGATCAAAGGAAAATGGAATAGAAATACACCAAACACTGGTACTGGAAAGGTACATGAAAAGCAGTTCAAGTTATTGTTAAACATTTCATTATTTATTATATATTATTTATGGGGTTGAATTGTCTTCTAGCGTCCACTGTCTTTCACTATTCTGCCACATGAGGGAAGTAGTAAGCTTGCCAGCTGCTGAATGGCTACCAAACATATAATCCTCACCAATAATGTAATATTATAATCATTGATATACAATAAATAGAGTTGTTCTCTCTCTTTATGATAGGATCATGTGACCATATAAACAGCCCACAGTGTTCAATAACACTGAAAACATAAATGAGGATAACTAGACCAACAGATAAAGTGGTATCAGCTCTAAAACAACATCTGTATAGCTAGTGGAATAAGTAATATCTTCTAGTGCCACAGGCCACTGAAATATCGTTTAAATTCAGTACTACCAAACCAATAAACATCATTGTAATGGCTTAGTGAGACCAACCTGCGGAACGTAGGTGAGGCGATATCCGGGTACTTGGAGCCGGGCTGCCTGAGGCCCGTCTGCCCTGTGCAGCTTGACGTGGGGCTGGCTTTGGGGGAGTTTGGGTCCGGCTCCCCCAGAGCCGTCTTCTCTTTGTCCCCCTGGCCGACCGTGACGGGGCTGGAGCACTCCGAGCCCCCCTTGCCTCCCTCCCTTCGCTTGCCCGCCGACTTGACGCAGGAGTCGCCGGCGCCGGCGGCCATGGGTCGGTGCCCGCCGCGCCCCGTCACCCCGCCGCCGGAGGACTTGGCGGGCCGGGGCAGGGAGCGGTACTGCAGGGGGACCTTGGACGCCCCGCAGCTGACCAGGACCGTGTCGTCCTGGGGCTGCAGGCCGTCCAGGCTGGTCTTGCGAGCCCCGCCGCCACTGCCACCTCCACCGGTGCCCTTGCAGAGCGCGGCCGAGGACTTGGGCTCTTTGCCAAGCGTGGCCGAGCCACTGAGGAGGGCCCCCGAGGGGCCAGACGCCTTTTTGAAGCCGAAGGAGCCCGTGGTGGGTGGACGCATCAGGCCCGAGGGGGGCTTCTTGCCTTCGTCCCCGCTGCTCTTGCCGACGTCCGAGGGCGAGCGCTGGATGCCCGCGGAGCTCGAGGTCGTGACCTTCGCCTTCTCACTGCCATCTTCTGATTTACCTGCAACAACCCCCCAACACACACACATAGGTTAGGAGAAGCTCTACTGCCCTCTGCAGACCGTTATACAAGTAACAGCAGCTGACCTCCTAAAGCCAGGCTCACTATACCATTTACTATCAGGTAATATAGAAGATTATTTTATCCAAAAGAGTCATCGAGTATAAATACACGGAGCAGATATGGGTTACAGTTTGGAGTTGAACAAACAGGCTTGTAGGTATAGTCAGCTATTGTAAGCTAATTGTAAGCTAATACGCTTTTGATCAAATTCAACAAATATCTCCTCGCATTTCGCTAGCTTACCGTTCTGTGTGTGAAAAAATGATCTAATACTACACAGCCCTGGCTTTGTAAATAGCATCAACACAGCCGCAGTACTACGCAATGTGCTTCAATGTGTGAGGCAGCGCTGTGGAGTGTTATTGTTTTGATTTAAGCTCGACGTTAGCAGGCGTTGTCGATGGTGACTGACCCTGCCTTTAAGTGAGGTGATATAACAGCAGATGTACCCAATCGTGAAGGACAGACCCGTTTCTCACCAGGCATCTTGAGGGAGATGCCCTTAGTCCTGGGGGGCGTGATGCCCACCTGGGCGGTCATCCCCCTCCTCCACGACCCTGTCTGGGACATCTGGCCGTGCGTCCCGGCCTTCTGGCCCGGCTCGTCCTGCTGGTCCTGGAAGGTAGAGCTGGAGGTGGAGGAGGCTTTCCAGCGGGAGGAGGAGGTGGAGGAGGAGGAGGAGGGGTCGCTCTGGTCCACTGCTGCATCCAGGTCCTCCTCCACTGTCTTCAGGTCCTCTGGCCCCGCCCACAAGGTGCTCCCCACCGGCTGGTCTGCATGCTGGCTCACTCTGCCTCTGTGGGACTGGGGGAGCGAGAGCTTCACAATAAGAGTACTGTAGGACTGGGGGAGTGAGAGCTTCACAATAAGAGTACTGTGGGACTGGGGGAGTGAGAGCTTCACAATAAGAGTACTGTGGGACTGGAGGAGAGAGAGCTTCACAATAAGAATACTGTGGGACTGGAGGAGAGAGAGCTTCATAATAAAAGTACTGTGAGACTATGATAAATAATAGCTTCACTTCAATACTATTTATATATATA
>JAODOY010050698.1:0-18709 GCA_025399855.1 Forbesichthys papilliferus | reverse complement strand
TCCTCAGCTCCATCTGCCGTCTTCCTTTAATGCCCCCCCCCCCCCCCCACTCTTTTCGATTCTCCTCCACTGACGTTGCAGGACGGCACTGCACCCTTGTGGATGGCAGCCCAAATGGGCCACAATGAGGCGGTGAGGGTTCTGCTCCTACGCGGTGCCGATCGAGACGCTGACAGACAGGTATATAATCTTTGAGTAATATTTTCTGTTGAGGGGAATGCCAAATGACATTGGAGGCAATTCGCTTCTGATAACAATGAAAATCTATTTGTACTTGTTACCTAATGTAACTGATGTTATTGATCTATAGGATGGATCCACAGCTTTGTTCAAGGCAGCTTTCAAGGGGCACAACAGTGTGATTGAAGAACTTCTCATGTTCTCTCCTTCACTGGGTCTTCTTAAAGTAGGTTGTATTGCAGGGGCTCTTGTTCTAATAAAGAAAAATCTACATTTAAAAATATGATTTGATGTATTATCTACTGCTATTTCCAGAACGGTTCTACAGCCCTTCACGCTGCTGTTATGGGTGGAAACCACAAAACTGTTGTACTTCTGCTTGAGGCCAATGCAGACCCCACGCTACTAAACAAGGTACGCCAAGCTGCTTGGGCAATGTTAAGTAGCCCGTGACTAAATTCATCAGGAATTAATGTAATGCTTTTGCAATTTTTTTCCAGAATAATGAACTGCCTGCAGATCTTACAAAGAGTGATCGCATTCTTAGGGCTCTCCAACCAAGACTCCTGAATGGAGATACTTTATGACAACCCAGTTCCCTACTCCACTCCACTTTATTATAGCAAATATACAATACAGCGTCAAGCCTATTCAGTCAAGATGTACCTGGTGCTTGCTTCCAATTTCTTCAGAATCTTTGCAGTCAAATCATGAGTAAATCTGGACTAAATAACCATCTCAAATAATGTGCAATGAATATGAATGTATTTGCCATGTGCACAATTTCTTCTTGCTGTACCTATTCTGGTGCAATTGTTCTATTTTAAATATTTTTTATCCAAATATTTTAGTATTAATAATTAATTTTGTAAATGTTATTTTATTACTATTTGTCTATTTATTTGTTGTTGACGATTTCAATATGTATCAAACTTACAAAAGTAATTTTATTTTAGTTTCCATATACTGTACGTAGACTACTACTTACCACCAGAGGTCAGTATTTCCTTTGTGGCTCTACGTTTTACTTCTGTGGTCTCACCTGTAATATAGTTATATGGTAATAAGTCTGGTCTGTACCCACAATGCAGTTGTTTGAATAATCTCTTATTTTGTACATTTGTGTACATAATAACATGTAACACAATGTTTCCCAATATATATAAACAATTATGTATTTTGTCATCATGTCTTTGTAATAAGAGATATATCTCATAAAACACAAGGCGTGGCCGATCACAGGTATCATACGTTGATGGCAATGTCACGTGATATTCACGGAAGCATCTCTGACCGATTTGATGCGGAAGTGAAATAATTAGGTAACTTTTTCTTGTCACGGTGGTCCTGTAAAATAAGCAGTGAATTGCTACTGATTTACCATACAATATCATCACGGCACCATTATAAGCTATGGCTAATTTACAGGTGAGTGGACTACAATGTTATTTGCGTCTACGGCTGACTTGATTGAGAGATATTACTTTTATTAGGTAGGCTACCGTCATCAAATTTGTTACACACGGTAGCCTACTGGTAATTGATTATAAATTGATAAAATGTTTTTATAAGTAACCAAGATGCCAAAACAATCGTGGTTATGACATTTCTCCTGGTTACACCTTTACTCACACAGTAATCAAGTTGTTCATAACCCAATTTCGTTATAACGCATATGCTTATGGTTTGTTTACCTCCTCTTTGTAGAAAGCTATAGATCTTGCAAGCAAGGCAGCAGATGAAGACAAAGCAAAGAACTACGAAGAAGCTTTAAGATTATATCAGCATTCAATACAATACTTCCTTCATGTTGTCAAGTGTGAGAAACTTTATTTTGAACGTTTTTTCCCATCTTTAACAGCAGAGACGACGACTAGTGGTGGTCCTCATATCGTCTTACTGTATTCACACTTGCGCCTATTTCAGATGATGCTCAAGGAGACAAAGCAAAACAGAGTATCAGAGCTAAGTGTGCAGAGTACCTGGACAGAGCCGAACAGTTGAAGCAATATTTAAAGAAGAAGGAGAACGCTCCTCCGACCAAGCCTGTTAAAGAGTCAGGTGACAAAGGGTGAGGGTGTGTTTCATTGCTCCATATTAATAGGTACAATGAGCTTTTACCATAACAGCTAAAACTATACTGTCACCTAGTGGCTAAGCGGCAGCTGTACATCTATAGCCTACGTTGTGTAAAAAAAATGATATATTAATATGTATTTATTTAATAGTCAGCGCTTTTAAAAAAATGTCAAATAAATTAATGATGCAAGATGCTGCTTTAATCTAGTGATGAAAGTGACGATGGTGATGATAAAGAAAAGAAGAAGTTTAAGAATCAACTCTCAGGTGAGTTATTTAATGTCACAAATATGAGCATAGTTCAAATGTAGCAGGTGATGTTCATTTATACAACAAACGGCCACTCTGGTGCTCATGTAGGAGCTATTGTCATGGAAAAGCCAAACATCATGTGGGACGACGTAGCCGGTCTTGAGGGTGCCAAAGAAGCCTTAAAAGAAGCAGTAATTTTGCCGATTAAATTCCCTCACCTCTTCACAGGTATGACAGCCAATCTAACAAATGCATTAATGTACACACAATTGTATAGCCTAATATTTCAATACGTTCCTCAAGGAAAACGAACTCCGTGGCGAGGAATTCTACTGTTTGGCCCTCCCGGAACCGGGAAGTCTTACCTGGCTAAGGCAGTGGCTACAGAAGCCAACAATTCCACCTTCTTCTCCATCTCCTCCTCAGACCTAGTGTCCAAGTGGCTGGGGGAAAGTGAAAAGTGAGTCAGAGTCCTTTAAAGGACCATATAAATGAAGCATGAGGGGATGTACATGGATTGTTCTTCTGAATCTAAACACACAAAGCCTCAATGCTTCTTTTCTCCTTCTCTCTAGATTGGTGAAGAACCTGTTCACCTTAGCTAGAGAGCACAAGCCGTCCATCATTTTCATTGACGAGATTGACTCTCTATGTGGCTCCAGAAGCGAGAACGAGAGCGAAGCCGCACGTAGAATTAAGACGGAGTTCCTTGTTCAGATGCAGGGTGAGCGGGAAAGGCTTTGGTCCATGCTTGTCTGCACTATTATTCTGTCTGTCTGTCTCTTTTTTTGTACTGTGGTTATGATACGTAAGCCCCGTTATTGTCCTGTCAGGTGTTGGAAATGACAATGAAGGGATCCTCGTTCTTGGAGCCACAAACATACCCTGGACATTGGACTCAGCCATCAGGAGAAGGTCTGTAAAATAATGTTAGCTTTATCTTGTCCAGTGGCATGTGGAGTCCTCATTTCAAGTTCAACGTTTGAACTTTATAATCCAGCCATCAATATCAGATGTTTTGATGACACTATCTTATTATATCACACTAGTGGGGGGTTCATATCTTATCTTTTTATTTAAAGGTTCATAGCTCAGAAAGTTTGAACTACTTCTCCGGGAATACTGTTTAATTTAAAGCTTAAAATAATCCTGCACCTAATTAGAGTGTCAAGAATGATGTCCCTAGTGGGATAAATGGTGTATCCCCTTCAAGTCATGAAAGTCTCCTGTGTTTAGGTTCGAGAAAAGGATTTATATTCCTCTGCCTGAGGCACATGCACGCGCCTTCATGTTCAAGATGAATCTGGGCTCCACCCCAAATGAACTTCAAGAGGCAGACTTCATTGCACTTGGTGAGAAGACTGAGGGCTACTCCGGGGCTGACATTAGTGTTATTGTCAGGGATGCCCTCATGCAACCTGTCAGGAAGGTCCAGTCTGCATCTCACTTCAAAAAGGTACGAAAAAAAGGAGATCAAGTAGTTTTAGACTCATTCATATTATCCAAAGTGATGTACAGTAAGTGCAATTTCTCAATCAAGGCTGATCCAGTCATCTATCTTAAATAGAAAACAATTGCTTAGAGCAGTTGACGTCAGCCATGTTACCAAGAAATGCTGAACTTTTTAATGCCAAACCGTGATTAACTGTTAAACCAGGCTAAACTTCATTAAAGCTCCTCTATTTACCAGTTCAAACATAATCACTTCTTACATTTCCTGGACACAGCAGATTAAATAATATACTGTAGCTGACAAATAAAATAAATAAAAACTACAAATAAAAAAACTGACTACTGACTGGCATTTATAGATACATCTGAAACCATAAAGCAGATATTTAAAAATGTATTGGATAGTGCATGGTGCATCTTTGAAGGTTCAGTGTATTTTTTGAAACTTTGAATATAGCCATCCGAAGTGGATTGCTTTCATGAAAATATTGCTTCACTTACTTGTAAATATATTATGTCATGTTAATTTCACCACATCCTTTTATCATTTTACAACATCGAAAAGATGCAAGGATCTTCTTGGAATAGGCCCAACATATTGGTCGAAGACCTCCTGACTCCATGTTTACCAGATGACCCCAATGCTATAAAGATGACATGGATGGATGTCCCTGGGGAGAAACTTCTAGAACCAGTTGTTAGCATGGTAAGGAGGTGTTCTTGGTTACTTGTTATTCATCCATTCCATATTTACCAGTCTAAAATTAGCCTGGGGTAATTATTCTACATATAATCTGTGTCCAGGCTGACATGCAGAGGTCATTGTCCAGCACCAAACCAACTGTGAATGAGCAGGACTTGGAGAAGTTGAAGAAATTTACAGAAGACTTTGGGCAAGAAGGATAATACTACAATACTTACAATGCAGTGTGTCTATTGTGGGACAAACTTTACTGGGTCCACTCAGGGTCATATTTAATTATATTTTATGTGTATGCATGGTTGTTTCTTTGAGCAACTTTGTCGGCTTGCTGCAAAGAAAATACTTTTTTTTTTTTAAGGACAAGGGGGGAAAAACATTGTTCTTAAGACGGTGATGGTTTGTGTGTATGAAAACAGTAGAGCTTTCAAAAAGTACTTTTTTTATGATGGTAATCCTAATTGCAATATAATACAGAATACATTTGACATCCAATACACATCATCTAGCTTGTTGCCCAGAAAACATACCTCACTTTCTTTTACCGTATTGATTTTGTACTGCAGCAAATGAGTTAAACTACAGCACAATGTATGTATGTGCCACACATGCATGCACAGACACGGTAAGAGACATAATCAAGGCTTGATTGTGTATATTATGAATCTAATACTGACACATGAATGAATGAATGAATGAATGAATAAATGAAAGACATTTTACTCAACGACCAAATATTGTTGAACATGATCAAAGAGCAAGCATTAAACTACAATCTTTTCACTAAAAATTATAGTAAAATGCTAAAAAGTGATGTTTGCAAACTGACTTTGTACATAGTTCTATATAATTTTATTGAAAGATCAACATCTTCATCATTTTTTTGTAATACTCATGTTACAAACCAGAATGGGGAAAATACAAATGTTACAGCATGTACCTTCCTCATTTGGACTGTGCATCTGTCAAAAAAGAAACTTCAAGGACAATCTAGTGTCTAAGTAAGTTTATACACAAGATGTTTCCATATGTATAAAAACATCTGTACAAAATGTGTTAACATTGTTTCTATTATGTGCACTTTTCATTATTGCTAGTTGTCATGGTTCTGTTCCACAGAACTACATCGTTTTTCTACTTTTATATTTAAGGTTTGCTTCTGTTCTTGGGGTTGAACTCTAAGCTGTATTGCTACATGAATAACATTTGTGTACAGTATCATTTCAGTTCTCATCTTGCACTTTTGTCTTAGGAATGGTTTTTGTTCAACAATAAAATAAAAAGCCACCTTTTTGAATTTTAATATTTAATAGTTAAAATACACCTTTTGTGTAATCGCCAGTTATGATTTAAATGGTAGATATGTTCTACTTAGTACATCAGGACAGAAGTAAACATTCATTTTAGCATGCCATTTCCTTCTAACTTGTCAAGTACCCATGTTAAGTAAGGTCATTCAGTTTAACAAATAATGGTTAAAATAATGAAATTATTACAGTATGAAACATAAAAACACCAAAATGTTTCTTCAATGTGTAGCATGTATACAAGCAATAGATAACTATGAATTGCAACACTTTTTGTTAAGATTCCCAAGCATTGGAGTGTTAAAAACAAGATGAGGTTAACTAAAATAATTTCACATAACACTGAATACTCTTAGCTATAAATTGCTGAATCAGAGCAAATTAGTTAGCTGCCAGTAAACATTTGACAACGTACTGTATGACATGCTGTTGTTGCGATAAAGAGTCGAGTCCCTTGTTACGTTTATGCACAAAAATTACTTGCTAGACTTGCTTGTGGTGACCGGTTAACCCAACATAATTCTCCAAAATTACAATTAAATGTGCTCCCTTCTTTGCACAAAAATACAAGCCTGGTAACCAGCACAGCTAACCTGAGAACTTGGAGAAATGCACACTGGGAATTCCCAAGCATTTATATTAAATAGTAAGCAATACAATATGTGGGAATTATAATGCATGGCTTAAACCGAAATGTATAATGACCTCAAAAATAACTTATGTTCCACTATTTAAATTAAAACCATTTTCCTTCCAAAGTAATTCATACAAAACAAATGGAGTGAAGAAACTGCTTCAATTAGGGCTATTAGAAAGTGCTAACAGTTTTAATACATATAAACCTTTGGTAAGGACACAAAAGTAATAATCTGCAAGATGTAATCAAGCCACACCCACCAGAGATAGACACCAAGATATCAGTAAGGATGTTAAAATGCTGCAAATACAGTATTTGGTGTACGCTACATAGGTATACGTAGTGTTACAGTATACAGTATATGCATGGTCTAGTCTAGAATACAGAGAATAGGGAGCCAAGAGCCAAACCAGTTGCAGCTCCAGCAAGCATGCCCAAAGCCACATCCCCGCCGTCGTCACGGCGACGCTCTTCAACAACAACATTATGAGTAGGGTATGCCGCTGTAAAAGAACAATGACAATACCGATCCCTCAGTGTGTATTTGTCATGCTACAATATAAACAATCATTGACAATTATGTCAATCAATCTTTTACACAAGTTTCCCGTAGGAATTCTTGAACAAGATACCTAACCTCCTATCTGGTCCTACTCAAGTAAATTGCTGTGTATAAAAGCATTCGCTAAATTATGAAATTGTGATTTAGAATTATTTTCAGGTTTCTAACTAAACTATATAAATTAGTAAATTTTATTTCCCCATTTTGCATCTTAAATATATACCAACATAGCTACATTTAAAATCTGTGTAATGTTCTATAAAATAAGCCATTATGTGAGCCATATTTACTTTATATGTGTCTACCATTTTCTGTCAGGTTACATGCCATTTCTGGAAGGTTCTTCTTACCTTGGTATTGATAGGGGTATGCAACTGCATAGGGGTGCCCATCAGCTGAGTACACAATCTGCATAGCATTTGCTGGAGGTGCCACATACTCTCCATAGGGACCGTGAGCATAAACCTAGTTAAAACAAAAAAGAAATGCAGGAAAAACATTACCTCCATACAGTCAAGTGAATTAAGTGTAATATAATGGTAACGGTGTGATTATGTTGTCTTCAATCCTTTCCGTTCACGTCTCAAATATTTTGTACCTGCATTTGCCATTGTGATTAAAACCAGTGCTACAACCATATTGTTGTCATTTTATTCAGGAGTGCATGCCCCTGCTGCAACAGGGCACTGTTGGGCTCACATTTCTCTCTACTCCTCTCCAACAGCTTACATCAGTCTCTATAATAAAGGCATGGGTCCTTCTAACATCATTCTCTACCCCTCCCCTTACAGATGTTTGCCCATACATTTGGGGATTTTGGGTGGTAGTGCTATGACATAATGATCTGTCTTCAACCAGAGATAAAAGTAGGAGTATCTCTTATAGTTGCTGGTATGTTGTCTATCACCTTCATCCATGTATGCTTTTCACTTTACAGTTAAAGTCTTTACCTGAGGAGAAGCAGCAATTTCTGAGTATGGGGGAGGTGCAGAGGCAACCGCCTCCTGGGCAAATCCAATTTGTGGAGCGCTGTAAACCTGAACAAATAAAAGCCATCCATACTATAACTTGCTATAACGAAAGCACAAATAAATGGGTGAATCAATCATCTTTGCTTCATATCGTAACCTCATACATGCCAGAGCATATTTTTGGTATGAAAACCTACACTGTGATGATTTAGAAAATACTCACTGTATTAACTCTAGCATCTTGAAGAGCCATGGTCCATGCTCTGTATCAAAAGGATAATACAAACAGTTGTATTGCTAACAGTTGTATTGTAACAGACTAAACATAAAAGACATCCAGTGCAGGACAGTACATACAGAGCATCATCTGCACTGTCTGCACAGAGACTGATGACAC
Organism: Forbesichthys papilliferus; assembly: GCA_025399855.1. NCBI lineage: Eukaryota > Metazoa > Chordata > Actinopteri > Percopsiformes > Amblyopsidae > Forbesichthys > Forbesichthys papilliferus. The sequence continues at coordinate 10,172 of JAODOY010050698.1, read as the reverse complement.
GTCCATCCCGACACACAATCTGGAGCAAGGCATCGCGGCCCTTTCCCTCGGGTGGGTTCAGCTCTGAGGGGCCACAGAAGGGAACAAATAAACACAGACGTTGAGTAAAGTAGAAGAAAAATCACAGGACCAGCTATGAGAGCTCAGGAAGATCGCTGATACCAGTTAAGGTGACAAAGACCTTGACATGCAGCAGAACTGCGGATGTTAATGCAGTCTACCCTCATGTGGATATCATCCTCCAAGTCTTTGCGTTGTTGATCATCGTAGAAAACTAGTCGTCTGTCTGCCCACAAATCAAACCAGTTCCTCTTCCATCGACGCAAGATGGTACCTAAAAAAAAAAAATATTTGTTTGGTAGAGTTATCACTGTCAGTGTTATTGGACAAACACATACTAATATTTTAGCCTGCAATTATTGAACATGTGACTACTCACTTTGCCTGTGGAGCCAACCACTTTTCACTATAGACATCTTGAAGGACTGCACCTGTACACAAACATGACAGCTACACTGACTGCACCTTTCTGATCCAACTTAAGTAAATTCAAGATATGTGCATATGTGCATGATGAGTGTGAAGTAATATCACCCCGAATATAAATTGTACAAAAGAAAAAAACGGAGCTTTCTAATAAAGGTGGAAGATGTTTAGGCTACCGTACCTCAACTGTACTAGATGATAAAAGTAGGGCAGGCCTAGCCTAACGTAGCCTATAGAGAAGACCATAAGAGTCTGAGGTAATTTAAGAAATTACGTTCAATATACTAATATATATATATATATATAGATTAAAATACAATTTGCTTTCTAGTGAAAACCATATTTGTTTAGCTAAAGTATAGTGCAAAGAAAATCGCATATTGTGTAGGCCTACGTCTAGCTAGTTTAGAACTATTGGTCTAATTTTGAGTAGTACGGTAGTGATCATCAAGTCAAACGATCATACTCAGTCTGCATAGCAAGTCTGCCTGTCCTTAAAGCTTAAACCGCTTTTACTTTTATTCCAAAGCAATGTCGTGTACAGTACTTACTTCAACTACTGCAAGTAAAGATCAACGCCACCAAAAACAGAGTAGGGTATAACCAGAACCGAATAATCAATATTGTATTATTACTTTCTACTAGACAAAGATCAGTTGCCCAGGCCCGTAGACTTGTTTTTGATTACGTAACTTATCAGCTGACTCATATTTTTGGAAAGTGCTAGCAAAATGTGTCACGTGATATGACGTTTTGCATTTCTAAAGATGGAAACGTACTTCTTTGACTAAACTGCCGTTTAAATTGTATGTCAAGGTACCAGTACAGATAATAAAAAATGTATACACATGTAAATAAAATTAACCACATTGAGAACCGATGTGCTAACGGCCCTAACCATATAGTACATGATCATAATGTATCTGGGTTGGAAGTTGGAATCATTCATTGAGACAATTGTTCTAATCTAGACTTTTCTAAAACAGACCAAAGCGTTTAAATTGCTTTTGTATCGTACTAATCTGTTATTAAAAACAGCGCATCGGAAAATAACCTTTATCTAAACGCAATAGAACAACGTCTAAAATACCGTTGCTGGCAGGGGAACATTTTCAGCACATCACCGTCACAACCAGCGCAGCTTGCCAGATAACGTAATTGCAAGTGACGGGGCTAAGCTAACCTGAAATGGCGACGGCAATATACTTGGAACATTACCTTGACAGTAAGTGTCACATCTAAAAATACGTGTATAGTATAATATTCACGCGTTGTTGCATATTAAAATGTTATTTTGAGTACTTGTTTACACATTATTTCAAAACTGTTCACTTGACATATGGATGACAGAACATTACGCCATAGCTACTTCTTGACCAGCTAGCACACTGAGTACTGTACTCCGGTACAGCGCGTTGAGGGGTTGGAGGGCGCGCAATGTAAACTGTGAACATGTATTAAATAACGCACAGGGTAAGAGACACGCAGCTGTGGGCTGGTTCGCTACACAATTTCTTAATTTACAATGTATGGACATGGCAAGCTACTTTTATGAAATTGGCCATTTGTGCAATTTCACTTACATACAAACGTGAACTGTACCGTAGCCTACTTACGTAGCTTACCTAATATCAATATTTTCAACTTCTTGATGCGTTTCCCGTTGCGCGGGATACAATTTGCTGACAGTTGTTGACCAGGCTGCGCTAACGACCATCTTGCCATCTTCGTTCAACATATCATGCAAACATGTATAATTATGGGGACACTTTTTACAGTCCGATTTTATACGGCTAGTTCGACAGAAGAGCGTGTGGAATACTATCAGTACAGTAGCCTACCCGTACGATCAGTTGTTATTGCACATCTATTCAGCAGCTTCATATTTCTATAGAGTATTCTCGTTCTAAAACGCTTTATTTGTGTCCGTGACCGGTAATGAATTACCACTTTCAAGCGTTGTTTTGCTTCATAGTAAACCTATTCACGGTAGTTAAATGATACAAAACCTAAAGTGAGTAGAGATCAGGCGGTGTGATTGCGTTTGTTCTTCTGTTAAGGAAAAACTTATTGTTGCATTTAATATTGCCCATTTGGCTATGTAAAAACGATTTGCTTATTTTATAATGCCCACTCCCCTCATTAACATCTAATTGCATTGCATACCATTAATAGGTATTGAGAACCTACCTTGTGAACTACAGAGGAACTTTACTTTGATGCAAGATCTGGACAATAGGACTGAAGGTAGCCTACTAGGTCTACTTTGCCTTGAGTCTTACTTAACAATATGTGTATAATGTCTAGGTTTGTTTGTGATAGTCTCCATTACCATGTGATTTTTGACAATTGCCATGTTTCCAGATAATAGTAAGCTATTTTTTTAAGGATTGTGGTAATATCATGATCATACACACTCATAATGTATATGTACCTTCGTTGTCATTGGCCTGAATTTGTGCAGAGAAAAAAAGTGAAATTGACAAACTGGCTGATGAGTACATATCCAACGTGAAGAATTTGGCTTCAGAACAGAGAGTGGAACACCTTCAGAAGATCCAGAATGCCTACAGCAAGTGCAAAGAGTTCAGTGATGACAAAGTCCAGCTTGCTATGCAGACATATGAAATGGTCAGTGTGCTCTTCCTGTATGTTAACAAGTTTTGACAGTTGTCAAATCAGCATTATCTTATTAAAGCTGTTCTCATAGCAATCTGTAAAGTATTCCTGGTTTTGCCTGTTTTTACTGTTAATACTGTACATTGTAGGTGGACAAACACATCCGCAGACTGGATGCAGACTTAGCTCGGTTTGAGAATGAGCTAAAAGAGAAACTGGAAGTGAGTGGATATGAAAGTCCAGAAGTCAGAGGAATGAAAAGTAAGCTGGGCACTTGGAAAGCTTTAATTTGGAACACACTTCTAAAACCTTATTAAAAAGGTTGTTGTTAATGAATGTAAATCAAATATTGTTTTATCAGAGGGCGACTCCCGGGGATTGAAAGAAAAGCGTGGATCTAGGGGAAGAGGAAGGAAAGGTTCTGATGAAGATTCTCCTAAGAAGAAAAAGATAAAAAATAGGTAACCTACCCGTTATTGATTTAGAGGGGGGAAAAACACAATTTAGATGGATTCACATTATCATATGCTGGCATTTAAGACTGTTAAGTGACACTCCTCGATATCTCCACTTGGTATGAATATCGTGGGCTATAATGCAATTGAGTAATGTCCCTTTTTAAATAGTCAGGTAGTAGCTACATAGCCAAATGTATTTTAGGATTTTGTATACTTATGTTTGTTGGCAATATAAACTACCAAAACGAACACAATTTAGCAGCTATATAGTAATTTTGTGATGCCAATATCTGCACGCACGGCTTATCGTTTGGTTTTTCTTCTCTTTCTAGCCAGGATTTGAGTGATGGTCTCCTGCCAATGCAGCCATCAGATGTTCTAGACATGCCAGTTGATCCCAATGAGCCCACATACTGCCTGTGCCATCAGGTTTCATACGGAGAGATGATTGGCTGTGATAACCCTGATGTATGTTTTTTACATATTTATATTTTATTTACATTTTGCCTGAAGATTTTATCAAGGTAAATTCTTAAGGCTTTCAGTTATCCAATGTAAACTACTTATAGTAAAATGGTGGACCTACAGTAGGTGCTACATGGGTAAACTGACATTTTCCAGGGGATGTCTGTCGTTTTCAATATCTGCAATAGAAGTAAGCTATAGTTGAAAGTACTTTATTTTTTATTTCAGTGTTATGCAAATTCATTCACCACTCTTTTTTTTGCTTTTAGGTTTCTGTACATGTTCTATCAAATATATTCCCTGACCTGATCTAACAGTTACCTAGCCTGGGCCTTGTTCACAAATTATAAGATTTCTACAAGATTTCAGGATAAAATGCAGTTTTTGTAAGAGGAATAATTGTCTATATTTAACAAATTTGAACCAACATTTGCTGTGGTCATGTTTGAAGAAGTTTGAGACATATTACAGTGGATGGGTGGCAAATGTATTTGCATCAGGCTGAAATATAAAGTAATCTCAACCTTATCAATTTTAATGTAATCACTATTGAATTGAGACATTTACTGGTTTAATTTTAAATAGCATTTTATTTCAAATTAAAACTTAAGTGTGTTAATATTGTTTTAAATTGGATGCCTATATGTACTGTGAATTATACCAATTTAATTTAAATGTATATAACATCAACCCTCATGTCTTTTTCAATTCCAATTCAGTAAATTGTATTATACATTTCTTATATGAAGTTGTTTATTTGATCCCTGTTTTGAATTGTTAAATGTAAACACTAATGTATTTAATCTTTTACTTTTTAGTGTCCAATAGAGTGGTTTCACTTTGCTTGTGTTGATCTTGCTACAAAGCCCAAGGGGAAATGGTAAGTCTACAACCATCAGGAATTGCATCCATCATGTTAATCGTGGTTTTGCTGATACCTAAATAAGATAAAAATTGGAATTATCTGTCAGTGAGTATGTTTACGTGCATAGTAATATTCCACTATTATTCCGATTATAGCAATATTCAGAATTTGATATGGGTCATAAAAAGCATATTTAGTTTGGATATATTCCATTTTGGGTATAATTACTGATATTTTGATATATATATATATATATATATATATATATACACACACACACACACACAGCTTCCGGTCAGCTCTGTGCAAATATTGGGGGGGAAAAAAGTTCTATATATGATACATCTCTTCACAATCCACCTTGGTACCTTGACAAGTGACCTCGCCACTTCTTAGCACTCCTAATGAAGTCCTGCACTTACTTCTCTTGCGCTTATCTCACTATTTATAAAAATTTAAAAAATTAGCTAGGCCATTACCTATTGCACTTTATTAGCTATAGGCTATTAGCTAGGCCATTACCTGTTGCACTTTATTAGCTAGGCCATTACCTGTTGCACTTTGTTTGATTATGTGGTAATAGGTATAATGACATTATGCTGCATTTGTTCTATTTAAAATAATGTTTGTTATAATTGCTGGTATACGACCTGTCCAACTACTGACAAATGTACTACATGTAAGTCGCTTTGGATAAAAGCATCTGCCAAATGCCGTAAATGTAAATGTTATATCTTATGCAAAGAAGCAAAAATATGCAGCTGTTCTACTTTTCCATTTTGGAACATGACTGCAAGAACATTTCTCCGCAGAGCAATAAGACGATAGGTTGTACATCTTGGGGGAGTTTTACATTAATTGGAAGATGCAATGCTTCATGTGAATGGAAATGTTAGGGCACTATTAATTTTCATTAGCCATGTAAATGGCTTAGCCGGGATATTGTCTTTTTCTGGATAAAACTGAATATTTTGTACATACTGTTGTGGTATACCAATAAAAGTGTTATGTTTTCTTTTCATTTATGTAGGTTTTGTCCCAGATGCACCCAAGATAGGAAGAAAAAGTGAGATTATTATATTGTAAAGTACTTTTATAGTGTATGTATTTGGTTGATGTAGTTTATTATTATAACATACATACACATTTTTTTTTATATGGCTGTCCATATAAATGGTGAGTCCATTTTTAAAATGTATATCAAAATTGGGATATAGGCTAGCTCCTATTTTGGCACTTTTGTGCTCCACACCTACTTGTTTTTCAAAGTGTCATTTAAAGATAACCTACAGTTAACACTGGGCTCCAAAATACCAGATTGTGTCTTTTATAATACTTACACTTTTATAAAGCTATTTTTTTAAATTAGCCTGCTGATAATTTACAATTTAAGACTTTAATCCTAACTTTTAAAAATTGTTTTATAATGAATTGTCATATTTCTGAATTTAATTTACCTACCTCCTTGGAGAATAGATAAGCACTGCACAAATGACTGCAATTGATACCTGTGTAAAATGGATTTGTTTGAACCAAAAATGCAGAAAAGTAATTCTGTAATAGTCATCATAGATGTTTGGGTTACGGGTTTTGTTTGCAAAAACTTGCAACATTTATGAATGTATTGTATTTGTATTAATCAGTCATTCAGTGTCTTATCAAATTTGAGGTATTTATGCACTTTTATTAATTCCCCAAAAAAGATGTTAATGGCAGGCTTGGTTTTATAATTTCTTTTAAAATTGCCATAGACTGTAACTTAAAGTATGAAAAATATATTTTATTATTAAACTATATTTTGTGGACAAAAATGTTTTTCCAAATATATATATTGTACTTCATGTCTTTTTGGCTGTTTAGTTAAATGATTATGTAAAAGCATTTATGTTTTCAACTGTGAATATTGTTAATGTATAATGTAAGCCACATGAAAGGAGCCAAAGTCTTTGTATTTTGTAAATTTATGAGTTTTATATCAAATAAATATTGACAACTTGTGTGGTTTAATTTGTTACAGTTTATGCAATGCCTCTGGTACTAAACCAAAGTATAATTATAGAACGTTATTTTAAACATTTACACACAATTTCAAACTGCAAAGGAACAAAGATTATTTGCCCTTCAGTCAGTGCTCAGATTGTTATTGCTGCTCTTCAAAAGCCTTTGATTTCATGTGCACAACAACCCCTGACTGCTGTTAATTGGGACAAACATCTAAGCTTTAAAATCCATCATCAGATGCTACATCCCAGCTGCACTCCTCTTTAACGTTTGTTGAAAATTCTACCTCCAGGTCATAAACAAAGTCAGGATCATCTTTATGTCTTTGATTTTGTTCAAAAAGTTTGTCCATTTGGCCCTTCTTGCGAGATAGTTCGTCATCATCTAATTTATTGAGGTCTTCTTCAGGATCCACATGGAACGAGGCAAGGCTACGCTCAAGACTATAACCCTGCATGTGATCCCGCAATACTGTGTGAAGCCTTTCTAACTGACTCAGAGGTACCCTCTCTAGGTATGCCTGATGGCGAATGTGATTCTTCAGTCTTTCAGCAGCCACATGGCAGTCTGTGGGAGAGTGAACAAAGTTAATAAATTTCGCTTAATTTTAAAAAAGCTTAGTTTTCTCTGGTAATAATGGATTTGTAAAAAATCACATTACAAACACAGCTCACTAATTACAAAACATTGCATAGAATGAGAAAAGGCATGATAATCAAGGTTTAGAAATTACCCAATACATAATAAAACATTTCACTTTTAACCAGACAAATATTTGCAAATGGGTAATTATTTTAATGCGGTGCCTTTTCAACCCCATACAATTTTGAAAATTAAGATGTCTAGAGAATAATATCTCACACAATAAACATTGTGTCATTAAAGGGTTGACTTTAATATTAAGGCTATGTTGAAAAAGAAAAAAAAAAAACATATCTCCAGAAGAGTACTAACACAAATCCAACCTAACATAAATCTAACCTTTAATTCATAGAGTCCCTCCAACGTGTGATGTCAAAGACAGCAAGTGATGTCATAATTGATTTGGTTAATTTCATAAAGCAACTGACAGAAATGCTGCAGTAATATATGAAATAATTATTTCTGACCAACATATTCACTTAATACTGAAGAGGACTTATTTATATGGTATTCTATTTAGATTGGTGTCACACAGTAGTAGGGGACATGAGGAAAGTGTGTTGGTCGTCATATGAAAGAAAAAGGACAGGAAAGACACCACAAAGAATGTCCCAAATACATATGCTATCCTGGTACAGTACAAAAGTCGATTGGCTAAAACCAGAGCCATGGAAATAACATGGCTCTGGCTAAACCCATCCATGTCCTACCTGAAAATGTCGAAAAGTTCCGCACAGGTATAATTCTTTTGCGCATTTTCTTTGTTTCTTGATGTTCATAAATCAAAATAATTGCCGGAGGGCTGAACTGCACTCCGCATCGTTTTGACACAACAGACATATCGGTGGTAAATGACCAAGAATGTATTGTTACCAAGAGTACCGTACTACGTCATTAGTACTTGGTTGTCTCTCGCATTGCTTTTGCTTACACGTCGACTTCAACGGTATCTTCCAAAGTGTTTAGCAAAATGTTTAGCACATGAACATTGGTAGAGGTACCTGTTGGTTGTTGTACTAAGGTCCCCGTTGTTTTGTTTATATTTATTTTGCTTAACGAATTTTAAATATATTTAAATATTTTAGTGTTTGCACGTATTTATGATATTTATATCTGCATAAATAATCGGTGCTTTTTGTGTATATTATTTTTTAAATGGTTGTAAAGGTGACAATCTTTTCCACATTTTGGTCTGGCATAATCATAGACCACATAAGGGTCCTTAAAAATACTCTTCCGTAAACAAATCTTGATAGTCTGGTTGTTAAAGCTTTCCTAACAATTGTGTTACAATAATCTTCAAATGATTTTTGTATTTTTAGCTTCTTTATCTTATTTAACTGCATGTCATTGTTGTACAAGAAAAGGTATGCTACTCTAGACAAGTCTTTTAGCCAAGCAAATACAACTATTGGGGCTTTGGGTGCATGCTTCCACTTCTCACATGTATTGTTAATTTTGCAGGTCTTTCCAATCAATTTGAGTGATATTATACAATTTAATTGATTGTTATATATATATATATATGTTATAACAATAGTCTAATTATTACATTTTCATATACTAGTAGATACTGTAGCCTAAGCATATAATATAATTTTGCATACTTTTGTATCAGATGAGAACATTTGTGTTGGTTGGGACCAGTGGATTGAGTCAACAACAATATCAATGGAGATGAACAAAAAGGGGTTCCATAGGTAATGCAAGTGAATTGAATATGATACAGACAATGTTGAATAGTTCTGATTTTAAACAGCCTTTTCAGTTGATTATGTAACATGGTAACAGTGGTGAAAGCTGCAAAGGTATCAATACACTACTAAACGATGCAATTTATGTCGAGTTGAAGCAACATACTTACTATATACTATATGTATTATGCATGTATAATACAATGTATTATACAATAATATAAAGTATTTGCCTAAACTGAATTGTGCAAATGAGATCTTGCTACTTTAATAACATGTTTGGTGAACTACTTTGTTAATAATGCATTTTAATGAGAGAACGAAGTGTTATAGGGAGATGGCAACCAGTGTCCAGTTCAGCTCTGATGTTCATGATGGCCTCAGAGTTCTGTTGATATATACATGGCCAAAAGGAGTTTATGTTGATCCATATCAACTTGCGTCACTCAGTGATCAAAGTGACTTTCAGGTAAAAATTTGAAGGTGATGGGAGTAGCAGTACTTAATTTAGTCACAGGCTCTGTCTTTTAATGTTATAAAATAATTTGCTTTATTTACATTTACCCCATTCAGATATTACTAGACTCAGACATTGACCTGGAAGTACCTGCTCACAAGGCTGTGGAACTTGTAGCGTTTGTGTATCCTTCATTGGACGGAAATGGTTCAAGAGTACAAAAAGCAACCATCCCAATACATGCCCGCTACCATGTACCCTCAGAGAAGCCCTCTGAGAAATTTGTGTTAATCAGTTTAGGACTCCCAGAGCTACTGCTGAGAATGGACACATGTACGTTATTTTCTCTTATCTAGTCTCTGCCTAATGCATGTACACACCTTGTACAGAACTCCATCCCAGTTAACGTGAGTGTCGTGTAGGAACCCTTCTTTGCCTCACTGTCTTCCAGTAGCCAAATATTTCACATCAAGAATATATTTCAC